>JAAAKG020159109.1:0-29645 GCA_010014905.2 Druon quercuslanigerum | reverse complement strand
GCCGATCGGATCGAAAAATTCGATTCGATCGCAACACGGATTGAATGTCGGATATTCGAAATTCGCTCGGTGGGTTGATCGAATCGAATGTCGGATCGAATTTTTTTGCACACCTCTAGTCTACATCGCTAAGTTCTAAAATTACTTTTATTTCTGAATAACAGATATCGCTATGTAATTACTTACACAATGTTTTTAAGTACAGCTCCAGTAATTTACTTTAAAATATAGTTTTTGTCTTTACTTCGGTCATTCATTCTAACTTTTACAAAACGAAAAAGAAGCATAACCATACCTTTTCCGCTTGCCAAGAATAGAAATCATTGCAAGAACATACAACCAAATTCTTGTCAGGAGGTGCCAACAACTGCATACGGTATTTCAGATTGAAAATACATTGGCACTCCCTATTATTTATTAAATAATTTATAGTTAAATCTTAGTTATTAATATTGTCTCGAAATGTTCTGAAAAGAAAATAGTCACTTCCGTTAGTTATAACGTTGCTACGGCTAAACTGAAAAGTGTTATTTCCTTATAAGTTCTGATTCATAAAAACTACCTGCAATAGATTTAACTTGAAAATCTTTAAGCATATGGCTGCATTTTAACCAGATTAGCTTGCCAGGTCTCTTCAATGCCACGGATATCGAAATGTTGACTTTGGTCATTCCTTCTAGCCGGCTTGTGGAGCTACATCACCGACTGCAGCTTCTCAACGTTCATTTTTGAGTGCGTTCAGTCTGTTGTCTACTTGACTAATGAGCTCTGAATTTCGATACACCAGTTTTTGAAAACATTTAGCATCAATTTTAACATTTTTTAATAGTTTATCTGGGGAATTTTCCAAAGTTTCAGCCATCATATTATTATTAACTACTTCAGTACGCAAAGAAGCTATAATATCGTAGATAGCACGAAGTAATAGTAAGGAGTAAACTCCGTAAGTGGGGGTAGGACAAAAACACCTCCAAGAATTATTACGAAGCGTAAGAACGTTTATAAATTTTTTTTATGCGCGTTGATGTTTTCGTGTCACGTGATATTCCCCCTCTATGCTATATATTAAAACGTGCGGATCAAAATTCAAACGTCTGCTAGACTATATCGACAACTCGCATAACAAAAATTTAGAAGCGTTCTTACGCTTTGTAAACTGGTCATAATTCTTGGAGGTGTTTTTGTCCCACCTCTGCCGGCCAAACGCATAGGGAGATACCATTCCTTACTATTACTTCGTGGTAGATAGTCTAAAGTTTACTCTGCATCATTTGTTGCACCGTATTCAAAATCACAGCATCATTCTGCTCTTCCGCTTCAGCAACTTTACACAGTCTTTTATTCTTCATTTTATAATGTCCTTCATATGTGACTTTAAAGCCAATTGCAGGAGGACCACGACTTGTACTCTCTGCTCTTTGGGAGTGACGTCTGAATACATCGATGCTCATTTTGCCAATTATGAAAATCTTAAAAAAACTCTCACTTATGTGTAATTCCAGCTTCTCGTAATTCTTCAATAATTGATATAATTTCGTTTATGTGACTTGGATTTCCAGCTGCTTGAGGTGCTAGCATTTATCTGAAGTATAAAATATTAATTTAAAAGTTTTACGGACTCTTACAAGAAACAAACCCTCTATACTACGTCTATACGAGTTTGCCAAATAATAATCTTTTTCAGAATTTTTCATACAGCAGTGTCTCTGATTTTTGGCCAAAATTGTATTGACGTAGTACAGAGGGTTTGGTTTTTAACGCCAAAGGTTGGAGGTCAAAAATCGGAGTTGTCTTTAAGAAGCCTAAAAATCAGAGACTCTATTGATTGAAAAGTTGTTAAAAGGATTATTTGTTGTCAAATTCGCATTGATATGGTACAGTAGGGTTGTTTTTAGGTGCTACGGGTTGGATCTAAAAATCGCGGTTGGTATTTTGAGGAGCCCAAAAATCATAGACTTTGTTGATTAAAAATTCTAAATACTATTATTTTTTTGGTAAAGTTCTGTTGGTGTGGTAGAGAAGGACTGTCTTTTATCACGTGCTGGGGCCCAAATGAGTTTCAAATTTTTTTAATTGCTAAATTTGTTATATAAGGGATTATTTTTAAATGTACGAATAGTTTTTGGTTCGTTTAAAATTCAAATTTTTTGAAGGCAATTGATTTTTGAACTTATGCGTTCTTTGGGTAAAATTGGTTTTCATTCTGAGCTATGAATAATGCCGAAAGTCGATTGTGGAGGTGCTAGCCTCTGTTTGTGCGTGAAAAATATAACCTATGATCGTGAAAAATGTACGTTTTCTTTCCTATTTTTTATCCCACAGGGATTGTGAGGTGATTATAGTTTAGGGCAAGTGAAATTCAATTATTATCTATTAAATTTTGGCATATTTTTATTCACAGATTTTATATAAGTATTTTAAACCTAAAAATGCAACTTGACTTTTAATTGACTGCTATGCGTCTTTAAAGTGGATTGGAGTTAAGTAATGACAATCAGACAATAAAAATACACGATTTTTGACTTTTAACATGGTATATTCTTGAATCTCAATTTGTTACTTGATTGAGTGCGACATTTAGATATGTGCAATAAAATCACCTTTATTATAATGAATTTATCATGTTTTTTCACTTATTAGTTTAGAGTAGATGTAACGTAATGATGAGGGGCCAGCCAAATAAATGTAGTAGGACTTAAAAAGCGTATTTTTTATCGAAAAATACCCGAACTATGCATTTCATCAATTAAATTTTTCGGTATAATATTAACAATAATTACTATGATATCCTATCGTTGATTGCACCGATTTAATCCCAGGCCGCGCGTCAGTCCGCCCCTTTTAATATCTGTATGGTAGGCGGCACTATCTTATACTTCTATATAGAACTTTTAGCATCTATTTTTCTAAGTGAAGAGCGAAGCGCAAAATTGAGAAAACAAAATCCGATAATTTTTCCCTCGATTTTTGTTTTAAATGTCGATGAAAATATATTTGAATTATTTGAATACTAAGAACTGAAGGGATGCAAAAAAGTTTTTGTTGTTGTAACATTCTCATGCATTATGGCATTAAGTTCTGATCATTAATTAAATATTATCATAATTTTTGGGGTTATCTGAAAAGTAATCCGACGAAACATCTTAGTTTCTAATATAGTTCGCATTTCGAAGTATACATTTTTTAATTTTTATTGTTTTCCATTTAAAATTAGGCTTTGAACATTTTTTTAAAAGAATAACTTAATTCACTTTTCAAATTCTATTTGTCAAATTTTAACCGCTTTGAATTTAAAGCTGTTTCAATATAAAAGTTTTCAACCTTTAAATATTTAATTTTGAACGCTTTTAACAAATAATAATTATAATAATACTCAGGGCAGGGGCCCTAATGGGTGATCCATGCGGGGAAAATCTACGAGTGCCCCCGCGGAAGGCCCAGCTCGGTTGAACTCACAGATCAACGATTAAAATTTCTAAGCCCAAAGGGTGAATATTTTGTTATCACTGCAAATTTTAAGGTTTCCTCAGTACAAACTTACAAAATATAAATTTCTGTAAAAGATTTGAATTACCATGAGGGCTCTATGACGGCAACTATGATCGGAATTTGTTTGCTTACGCCAACATTGAAAACGGGCGCAGTACTGCGCCATAAATAAATACAAAATAGAAATACAAATACTGCGCGTGTAATGGCAATCCGGCAGTACGCTAGCCTGTACAGTCGTTAAACAGACTACAATTCTATACAACTACTGAGCCAGTACTGGCATAACTGTAGCATAGTACAGATGTACTCTATGATGGCTATCCACAGATTGTAGTCCTTAAGCCTAGACTTGCTTGAAAAATGGCACACTTAGGGCCCTGTACGACCTCGGTACATTTGAAGTTACATTCAGAGGAAGCGAATGGCCGCTTCTAGGGTGCATTAGTTGTGATATTAGTGGTGGGAAGAACCAGCTGTTGGCTGGTTTGTTAGTAATTGTCACGATGTCTGAGCAACCGGTGCATCCTTTTGCTGCGCTACTTGTTATTATTAAATTTCTCGTTAAATACTTGTTTGGATTTGGGTGTATAATGAAGCACCCAAGTTTCGTCGCAGGTGACTATGCGATCTAGAAATGCATCTCCTTCTGCTGTAATCAATTCTAAATGCAACTGACAGGCTTAAAAACGTCTCAATTTCTGTTCTGTTTAAAAAAGCGAGAGACCCACCTGGCGCACACTTTGCGATATTCTAGGTCCTTTTAAATGATTTTTTGGCAGCTCCCATAACTTATTCCGATCTTTACTGCGATTTCAAAAATCGACCAACGACGATCTCCTTCAATAAGATCATGAGTCGCTTGAACGTTGTCCTTCGTAACGCGTGTCCACGGACGGCGAACATGTTTCTCATTTTTGACTTGTTTACGTCCTTCCTTGAATATCTTGTGCCACGCAAAAATGTGAGTCCTTAACACCGTTTTATTCCCGAACTGTGCACCTAAGCTTTTCTGAATTTCAACTGGTTTCACGCCTTCATCAGCGAGACCATTATGATGCACCGGTTGCTCAGAAATCGTCACAACTACTACCAAACCGATTCACGATGAAGCTTCTGAGTTTCGTCGTTAAAAACTTCAAATATTCCTAAAAAATTACATTTTCTGTCATTGTAAAAAATTGTAAAGAAGTCTGCAAGGGGAAGAAAAAATTATAATAGATTTAAATTATTTATTT
Organism: Druon quercuslanigerum; assembly: GCA_010014905.2. Classification (NCBI taxonomy): domain Eukaryota; kingdom Metazoa; phylum Arthropoda; class Insecta; order Hymenoptera; family Cynipidae; genus Druon; species Druon quercuslanigerum. Next base: position 24,918 of record JAAAKG020159109.1, on the reverse strand, counting down.
AAAAATTATTTTTTGATGTTCCGGATAACAGTTCGTATATTCTACATTTACATAACGTATAATTATAAATAATTAAAAAAATAGAGCTTAAAATTTTGTGCTTTCACTTTTTAAGCTGTACCCTATGAGGATGGCTTTTTCATCGATTTTCAACTCTTAAGGTTTAGCTCAATGGTTAAGACTCCTGACTGCTAAATGACTCTTAGTTCCACATTGTGCCTTTGGATGTACGTTGTTTCTGCATGAATTGGATAACTAGGTAGTATGTGTCCTAGATGCTCAGGGTGTGGAAGACAAGCTCTGCCACTATCATCGGCAATATCTCGGCTCAAAATGTGGCGACGGTATGCTTAAATTAAAATTACATCGTCCTGACATGCTTAAATAAAACCTTCCGTGTCCGACTTGAATCCGGCTGTTTTAAGAAAAGAAAGCCTTAGTTGATTTCAGCAGCTTCGACATGTTTCTTTGTACAGAAACGCTCCTTGGCCCACTTCTTTGTCTGTACTGGCCATTTTATGAAGAGGTCTCGTCCACCTGCAACTATATGTGCTGTACCCAGAATAATCCTGTTATGAAGATATTTAGGAATCTGTATTCCGCGACCACCTTGATGGCGTGAGATGTAAAGTCGCGGAACATACAGCTGCTAATCTGAAAAATTGCAGAATTGTCAAAACTATGTCAGCCCTCGAGTGTGCAACAGAAACATTTGTCACGAATATAAAGTTCCAGTATATGCGACACTTATCATTCTCGACAATTGACTCTATTTTCCTAGGAGGGTTTAGCGGAGTGATATTTAGTTAATATCGTAAGAGTGACAGACATGGTAATAAAGCACTCTTAGTGTCGTATTGTGCCTTTGGATTTAGGTAGTTCCCGTATGAGTTGGACAAATAGAAAGTATGTGTCGTAGTTGTTTGGGGTGTGCCCAATCGAAAGTTTTCCGGTAATCAATCCAGGCCATCGATAGGTCCAGCTGGTAGGATGCTGCATCTTTGCAGACACATCTATCGATAAGCCTTGTTCATACATTTCTTCCCACACAGGTTCGATTGTCCGAAAAATCCTATCATTTAGGATAGCTGTGAATATCTTATACAGTGTGTTCAGACAAGTGATTGGCCTGTAATTCTTTGGGTTAGCTAAGTTGCCCATTTTTGACAGTAGTTCTGTGCGCCCTACCACCAAAAACTCCGGAATTGACTCTTCCGACTTCAAATATAAGGTCTTAATACCATCTGTCCCGGAGCGTAATAGTTTGTTGTACCTCTCAATATTTTTTTCACCTCCTCGGTAGTGATGGGTAAGCATTCTTCCTGAGGTGTTGTTATGAGGGCATCACACATCTTATTGAAGCTATTTATGATCTCTGAGTCTTCGTCGAGTCTATGCTGCACTTCGTAGACCTTTCTTCAAAATACTTCGATATACTCTAGTTTGGGCGGGTGGTTGACAGTAAGTGGAGGTTCTTGGAAGAGTCGAGATGGGTCCAACAGAAACTGTCAGTTTTCTCTGACCTACCTCTCTCTCCGCTCTAGACTTCTCTTAACGTCAGATAGTATCCATATTCTATCGACAATATGCAAAATTCCTGCCAGATGTTATGTAATCAATCACATACTGAATTCAGGATGCGTAATGCCTTGCCCAGCCTATCTTTATGGCAAGTTAATGCATTATACATACAAAAATTGATAGTCCAGAGGTCGGATTCTTCGGGAAATTGTCCACGAAGCTCATTATCCATTTCAACCAGATCTCGTCCTCTATCGGATGCCTTCCCGCATTTGTTCTTAGCATCACCTCTCTTTCTCTATTGCCGGCTTGTTCTGGCTGTGGTAGAGTAGGCGCTTCGCTCACATAGCCCCTTTTTGGATTACTTCGGCATGATTTCGCAGACGTTGATGCGAAAAGTGCGATAGCTCTGGGTGTTTCTCGCCCCCACAGAGCATGCAGTCGTGTCATATAATTCTCTCGTTAAGGGCTACACTCACATCGCAGCATTCTAGCAAGTCGTGATTTTGTCGCTCCCTCAACCTAAAAGCCCCAAGATTCCGCCGATCGATCGCATTGACTCCATCTTCATTGGCTCCCCTAGCTTTAGAATGGTCGGCATTGTTGGGCCACTCATTTTCTGGAGTCCTGCGCGCTCCGAGAAGCTAGGTAAAGGGGTTCGTCCATCCTTATAGAACCACGCGTGCAAGGTTAAGGCTGCGTACTCTGAGAGGTCGCCCGGTATCTCAGAGTCACCGCTCTGCACACCTCACCCAGGTACCATTCAGCTTTCGGCACGGGTTTCGCGCCTCCGCTTGGGGGTTAATTCCTTCGGAACCACCCCTGGACAATTGTCCGTGACTACCCATTAATTTTTTGTAGCCATATTCAGGAGAAACCCTTTGTACAGGAATCCTTAGTCAGTAACCCGAGAAAGCGTTCGGTGATTTTGTCGCAGGCCCTTCGGTTTGATTCTAGAGTAATCAAATCCGAACCGAATGGCTCTCTCTCTCTCTCTCTCTTTCTATATATATTGCATTACACATCTGCCACTATCTCCTAATCACTAATCGCGAGCATATGGTCACTCATGTATTTTATATGGATGACCTGAAAATAAATTCTCCTAGTCAAAGCCAACTAAGAGTGTTATGAAAATCGTTGAGAGATACAAAGGCGAGATTGGTATGGACTCTGCACTCGACAACTATGCCATGATCAATCTGAAGCAAGAACGGATTACTGGCGTTCCCGCGTATGGTAGCAATTTAATCTTTGAAAATAATTTCTGACAAATGTCCACCGTAACCATTTATGCGGCCGTCAAAACCATCGATTTATTGAGGTCGATTTTCGATAGACGAAGCATATCGAAAAAGGTTAATGTCGATTGGCCACCACACTCTCGTCTACGCCGACAAGCCGCTAAAAACTGATAAGCTAGAGGCCAACATTGATACGTTCTACGTGAAATTTCTTCAGTCGTTCTCAAAAAGTGACCAAAAATTGCGCCTTTTGAATGAGATTTCTTAAACGTAGTCGCGGTGGACATTTGTCGGCTTTAAACCCTCATTTAGGACGTAATATGGATAAAGGAGTCTCTGCAAAGCAGATACAAGCGACTTGCTCAAATCTGTCAGCGTTGAAAAAGGTATCTGCGACTAACTTGCTGTCCATCCCGGTTCTACTGTACTCCTTTAATGTGGTTCAATAAACGAAGAACGAGCTTTCGGCCCTTGATATCGCAACGCTGAAGATCATGCATATGCAGAAGAGCTCGCATATCAATTCATCTGTTCCGCTATTCTACATCGCACGTTGACGAGGCGGGAGCGGACTTCCGAAATTCCAATGTCTTCATAACCGTATTGTTCTGGGTGCAGGTTACATCGTCGCAAATGGAAGAGATCCGCTCCAAAAAATGGTCATAAACCACATGATTGACCTGAATTTTACATTAGGAGTGAGCAAGGTGCATAACTTTATCTGGATGCTTCACATGTAAAAGCCGAATTAAAGAAAACAGAGGTCGAAAAATTTTGCCAATCGATTCGGCAAGAAAATGCACGAAAACTTTTAAAGAAATCTAGAAAAGCAGTCCTTGTAGAAGGAGCAAACTTTTTCTTTTCTCAGGTCATGAGTGCTTAATTCAGGTACAGAGGGTTTTATTTTCGCGTGCTAGAACCGTGTCATTTCCACCTTAGTATGCCGTATCTGCATGTTACATTAAGAAGTTCCCTGCAATAGGTGTATCTCTAAAGATAAAATGCGGCCCTAAGGGTGCTTTAGTACCAAATTTGTTGCTTTTATGGCGTAATCCGCGACCCTACCCCCATGAACGCTGTGAGTGAGATAGTGTCAATTGTACAACATGAGTGGAGACAAATTTTCTGGAACTACAATTTTCGGACAGGAGTCTTCATTGTCCACTCTAGGTCGGAAATTTTTCGCCAGGACTTCGAGCAACGAACTATATTCATGATCGAATTCTCAGCTCCGGCCGACTACAATAAAACTACCAAGGAGAAGAAAGAGGAAGAGAGGTATCAAGATCTTAAGATGGATCTACTGTGACTGTATCCAAACGGATCCTCTTTGGTTCCTGTTTGCCCTATTTTTTAATAATACGTTTTTAATCTCAAAGGCTTTTAATTCGAAATTATTATTTATTGTTTAAAAAGTGTTCAAAACGTAATAACATATTCTTCAAATTTATACACCTTATTATTTTTCTCGTATCGAAGATCTAGCTATTATACCATGATTTTTTAACACATTTTTCTGCAGTTTTCGTATCATGAAAACCAAATTAAAACGATATTTTGGTGATGGTTCCCGAAGTGAAATTCTGATATCGTTAAATCGGTTGAAACTATCGGACCTTTCTTTCTAACTCCATAAAAACGAAAAACAGGTCTAATCGAATTTACGATACTGTATCACATTTAGCGTTCACCATCTAATCAGTTTAATTATTTCTAGGATGAAATTAGATGGAAATCTGGGTTCAAAATCAATTTTAATGTGGTGTTGGCTGACAGTAAATACGTTAGCAGTAAAAGCAACTATGCCACCAACAACCAATGACTCAATAATATTTTCAATATCAACGTATAAGCCAGTTACAACAACCGAAGTCATTTACCAACGTTTTGCCATTGAGCCCATGGATCAAACGGCAGTAATTGGTAGTCGAGTGACTCTTCCGTGCCGGGTTCTGGACCAGAGAGGACCCATTCAGTGGACTAAAGATGATTTTGGGTTAGGTGCTGTAAGAAATCTTACAGGATATGAGCGTTATGCTATGATAGGCAGTGATGAAGAAGGTGAGTGAATGCCTTTTATTGTTATTAATTTTACCCTGCAAATAATTCTATATTGATAATTGTGATGTTCTTATTGACCAGATTAAAATAGGAGAATAATTTCAGGGTTTTTTTTTTGATTTACTGACTGATTTTGTTTTTTATTTGTAGAAAAGCAAGAAAAAATATACCTGAAATGGGATTCGAACCGGTAGTCCTGATTTTTAAGATTTTCAATTATTTTTTCTTTCGAATAAAGTGCGTCAAATTTCAAAGAGCAACTTGGTCAGCGATGTTTGCTTTTTTGTTTGTTTTATTTATTATATGCTTATTCAAAGTATGAGAAAGTCGAGATTTTTCACATTATAATTATATACTCTACAGCAATTATTGTATTTTATATTATTATAAACAAATTAAATTACCGCATAGCCAAATATTGTATTTGCTGTAAAAAAATTCTTAGCTCAAAATGCTTTAAATTATTGAGAGAGTAATTCTCGTCACCATTTCTATAAAGCATTAGAAGTTATAAATTTTATAAACAATTTTTGTGAAAACATGTGGAATTTGTGATTTTTTAAATTTTAGACTTCCCTTATCATCTGGATTGATTCAGATATTCTTAAAAATAATGTATGGATAATTAAATTTATTTAAAATAAAAGCAATGTTGATTTTTTAAACAAATTCAATAATTAAATACTGCACTTTGGCACTTTGACCTCTATAATTATTTTTTTTTATTAAAACTGCTTCAAATTTTTGTGAGAGATCTGCAATCACTATTTCTATATAAAATCAATAACGAACAATCGTTATTATGTATTTTTATTATTTAATTTCCAATATCGGAAAATTTTAATGTATTATAAAATATTGTAATTTTTATTTTTTTTTTTAATTTCTTAACAGAAAATAGGATTGCTTATAAAATTGAAAAATATAATTAGATATATATCATTTTCGAAAATGTCTGCAGATATCAAATGATTTCTTATAACAATTATTTATTCTTAATGTTTTACAAAATAGTGCCTGCAAATCTTTCTCACAAAAACTTAAAGCAGTTGTAGTGAAAAAAATATTATTTGCCAGGCCGAAGTGCTAAAGCTTTTAATTTATTTGTTTAATTTATTTGCAAATTTGAGCGGGGTTGTATTTTAACAAATATATTTGAATCTATGTTACTTTGACGAATATCTGCATCAATTCAGATGATGAAGGAAAATCTGAAATTTAAAAAACTATGAATTCAGCTAAGAAAATTTTTTTAAAAACATAATTACAATATTGTTAAACATTGGCTATCTATTAATTTAATTTGTTTATAATAATTTAAACATACAGTAATCATAATATTTGAACTCTGGGAGTACTCTTGTGTTGACTGAAGATGATTTTCATTATATCCCAACCGTTGTTGAAATCTAGCGCCAACCAAATCAATCCTTTCTTCTACCGACAGTATGTATGAGTTTTAAATCATATGTTTTTTAATTATGTCTTATGGTTCACATAAATCATCATGTTGAAATAAATCTCGTGTTTAATTAACTTCTGAAACTCAGGTAAAAAGATGGTACCAAAACGTCAAGGATTGAGAAAGTAGTTCTTAATCAAATAAATTCTGAGTTCAAAAAATGGTTTTTGGCTCAATTTTAGTTTAATTTATTTGGACCCTAAGACATAAAAAAATCTATGATTTAAAATTCTACTAACCTTTGTTCAATGTAAGGAGGAACAGTGTTGACGGACCAGATGAAGTGATCTCACACAAGAACAGCCTTTTGCATCTGCCAACAAATCTGTATCTGCCACTTACCAACAAAAGTTGGTATCTCTATAAAAGTATCCAGAGGTGGAATTTTTATCACCAACTGTGCGGTCTGCCGCGTAAGGTCATCCAGAGCTAGTGACCGGACTCTAAAGAACAGTGTTGTACGAAATCTGTTGCGTAAAATTCCCCGTTCTTGCTTACATTCTAGGATAGGAGGAGCAGGAATGAACGACGTACACGTTCCGCTTGCGTCGGCAATGGTTGCTTTAAGGAACCATGATCGTAGCTTCTTAAGCCTAGAACTTCTCAAAATAATAATAGATTGATGGTAGCGCTAAAAGTGCGTCCAGAGGAGACTTTTTCACCTCCAACTCTCGTGGCCGCTTTGTAAGGATAACAGCGGTAAAAGACAAACTCACTAGACCAGGCTCCTAATTTCTTACCAACTACATCATCGCAAAAAATTTCAAACATCGTATTAAATTAATTTACAAGATCTTCATCTTATTAGACACTTGACTTAGTTCGCGGCTGACGATGAAAAACCGGGCTTTACCGGAGAACAAGTAGATTTTTATTAAGTTGCCAATAACGTATACAGTGTATACAGAAAATATGAATTAAAGGGGCACTTAAAGGCCCGCGTTTGAAGAATGTCGCGCGATGTGTAAAAAAAAGATACTCAAATACACATTTTTGGAATGAAGACTTGTTCCCTAAAGTTAATAATTCGCAATATAATAGAGCTTGTGTTAGAAGTCATTTTATCGCGTTCCGAGAAATAGTCATTTTTCATATAGGGAATTAATTTTAGAACACAAATTCCTCCAAGAAACTATACTCACGTGCTTGATAAGTACGAGTATATTTGAGAATATCAATAAATTGATTAAATATATGCATGTTTGGATAATTTGTTTGTTTGCTCGCTTTAACTCTGTCGTTAACGCTGTAACTGTTTCTAAAAAAGACATAAATGTGTCATAATTGGTATGAATCTTCAAGTGGTACAAAAATTATGGTATAATCCGAAATCGCGAAGTTTAAATATGTGGACCTGCACAATTGTTTAAATTTTGAGTACCTGTCTCTGCTCCTGGGCGTAACAGAAAAACGAAGAAAAAACTAAAAAAAATTATGGAATGATTGCGAATTCAGTCATACCATTTGATTTTTTGTACTTTTATTCGCCAAAGAATGATTTTTATCTGTTTTTTTTAAAGATGACAAAAAGCATGAAACTGATATTGTAAAATTGGAAGAATTAATTCTGTTCAAGGGTTATGGGTATACAGCTTAAGTGTGTTCCTAACCCTTGCACTGTATCTACGCCCTTGGGCATCCGTTTCAGGTCCATTGTCATCCATTACAACAAATAGTAATATCTCTTTAACGAGTGGAAGTACAAACAATTTAAAAGTGCGACTGAATTCATAGTAATTTCCGAAATTGTTGAGTTGTTTCTCCGTCTTTATATTACTGGCAGAAACGTAGATATACACTGGGAATCGCATTGAAGTATCTCTCATTGAAGTCGTTCCGAGAATTGGTGCCTCGGCGGTTTCTTGATGAGAGAAGCACGGGTCCTGCTCACTTTTTTATAAGAATTTCACTTCAATCACCCTTTTCTATTCCAGGTCCCGAATAAAATGATACGCACGATATGTTATGTGCAACGATGGTACTCATGATTCATAACCAATTTTATTGCTGATTGATTGTCGCATCTAATACTTGTAGAAAACTTTTGACAGCAACCCAAGTCAAATAATAGATATCGTATCCAATGTAGCCTCTTTTCATGTTTCCGCTAAAGCAATATACTCAGCTTCTGTTGTAATTTAAGCAACCTCTTCTTGTTTCTTTGACATACAAGTTATGGGTGTATCGCCAAACAAAAATAAATATCCAGAAGTTGATTTCATATCGCAGGTTGATTTTAAATAGCGAACAATTGTTTTGACTGCTTTTTAATGTCCCATACCAGGATTCTCCAAAATCTGAAAGTTTTGATACAGAAAAATTAATATTAGGGTGACTAACTAAAGCAGCATTCATCAAGCTTCCAGCTGCTTCGCGATAAAGAATGTCAGCCATCTTACCAAAACCTTCTTTACTTGTTGGCGTATGTAGTACGTCCTGCTTCCTGCTTCCTCTTCATTAATAACAAGTTGGGCTTTAAAATCTTATAAAACAGAACATTTTTTTGTCTTCCACGTAGAACTTACAATACGGCTATCTACGTACAAAGAAAAAATTGTAAACGAGCCCGATTCGTGAGAAAAATACACACAATGATCATTAAGTCTTCAACTAAAATTATGTCGTTTTAAGAAATCATCAAGTTTCTTATTCCACTTACGAGGTTTTTGCTAAAACCGTAAATCCTAAATAATAATCGCTACTAAAAGGGTTTAATAGAACCATATCTTATAACAGGTGCAAAAGTTTCTTCGTATTCAAACCCTTCATGTTGACTATAGCCCTTTGCTACAACCCCAGCCTTATACCTTTCAACAGCTTCAAAAAAATCTTTTTTATTCTTTTGCATTTTCATTCTTTTTTATTCTTTTGCATTTTTCTTCTATCATGCGGAAGTTCAACAAGTTTCCGTGTACTGTGTTTCATCAAAGATAAAAATTCTTCATCCATATCTCTTTTCTATTCTTTTTTTTCCGAACAAGTTGTTGTTTCTTCGAAAGATAAAGGTGCCTTTAATGTTCAGCGAGCCGTCAGAGCGAACCATTCTTCTGCCAACTTCTACCAACTTCTGCGAACCATTGCACGAGGTTCGAAATGTGTTTCGTTTGATTTTTAACTTTTTGGTCTCCCAGGTCCTTTATTGTTTGGTGTTGATGTTTTGATCATATTATTTTCAAATCCAAAGAAATCTTCTTATTCAAGATCTTCTTCCGCACTTTTCATCAATATATCTTCTTGGCCAATTTCTTTGTTAATTTCTAGATTGTTTTGTTCATCATATATACAGTTGAATTCTTCTTTGTTTTTTTCAGGGTTCCAAAGACGGAAAATTTTAGTTGTATCGCCATGACCAAACAATTTCATCTTCTTTGCTTTCGGCTCCCACTTAGTTCGATTTTCTTCAGGAACATAGCCATATGAAACTGCACCAAACCGCATTTCATACGGCTTTTTTTTGTTTCTTTCCTATTAGTTACATGATTCATTACATAGGCTGCTGTAGACACTGCTTTTGCCCAAAGTTTCGTCGGAATTTCATTTTCCCATAACACTGATTTTCCCAATCCATCTAAAGTCCTATTTTCCCTTTCAGCTAATCCATTAATCTGAGGATTTCCTGGCACAGTCCTTTCATATAGAATTTCTTTTTCATGAATATACTCTTCAATTTTCTTGTTGACATTTTCCATTACATTATCTGTTCTCAGACATTTAATATTTTTTCCAGTTTCAGGTCTGACAATAGGAAAACATTTTTTTAACTTTTCAAGATCATGATCTTTTGATTTTAAAAAGTAAACTTGTCGATTTGCAGAGAATTGATCTTTATATTCAATATGATGCACTGTTCCTCCTAATGATTTTATTATCATTGGTCCAGAAAGATCAGAATGAATGAACTCACCTGCTTGACACTTGCAAACCTAAAGCAATATCATGACTTGCCATAGTTTTAATCTTCTGTGAACTTGCAAGATCAAATCTTTCATGCCAAAGTCGAAGCCTTGTGTCTGCAACCACCAAAGCTTGATTATCTGATACAGTTGATGTCACCTGGAAATCATCTACACCTCTTTTTAGCAGAAAAAGCCAGGTATTTCCTCTTGTTTTTCCAGCGATAATTACTCTTATGACTCTACAGTTCTTGAGCCAACAACTTTTGAGTTGCCAAACACTTCTCAACCTTTATCATATCCAGGAGAAATAGAAAATAAATTCAAATTTCCAAGATCGGGAACATGCAATACATCGCTGAGCCATGTTCTTGCCCATGTATATAAATTAAAAACTTGAACGTCTATTCTTCCTATCCTAGTTTCTATCATGAATTTGCTATCAGCCACTTCAATTTCAATTTTCTTATCTAGTAATTTATAAAAATCGAATCATGCTTGATGTGGAGTCATGTGATATGAGGTACGTGAATCTGCATAACACGTTTGTTCAGACTTATCTAAAGCTACTCCAGCAAACAGACATTCGGCAAATTTGGATAATTTAAATCTTGAATCAGAATTTAGATTTCCTCGAAAACGTGAATTCGGTGAATTGCCCTTCTTGAATTTCGGACAGTCTGTTTTGAAATGACCTTCTTGATGACAGTGATAACAAGTGAATACCTTCTTTTAGATGCCTTTAAATTTATCCCTAAATGTTTCTTTTTTATGCAAAAAGACTTAGCTTGTAACGGGAAAACTTTCTTGACTAAAACTTGCCTCGACCAATTAATTTCATCGACATTTGTTTAACAGTAGAACATGATCTAATCATTGAATGATAAAATTCTTCTAGAGTAGAACTAATAACTGCTCTCGCCTTAGCTTCATTTTCCTTCCACTTCGCATATCAAAATTCAACCTCTGAAAATTGGTTGAACGCTCCAGTCGTAAATATTGGTGATTCTTGGTTCAAATCCGGGCCGAACCTGATTTTTTCTCGTTTCTCCAAATATTATCAGAAATTTACTAACTATCCTGATCGACAGCCTAACATGAATTTTTAATTCTAAAAGTTAAAACTTTTTAAAAATTCCAGATTAAGTGCTTTAATTTTCTGGTCAGTTTTAATTTAGTGCAAATGAAACAAATTTAAGCTTTAAGAATTGAAATTTCTCAATTTAAACGACCATGACAAATTTTTTCAAACTGGGAAAAACCCATGAAATAACTGGTAATATTCATCCTCAATTAAAACTGCCAACCTGCACTTTTAAAAAATAAAAAATTGGCACATTTGAAAGCTTGAAATCCTGAGTGTAAAATTAAATTAAACTTACTTAGTTTGAAACCTATTCATAATAATTGTTCCATTAGATGTTTCAATTTTAAGCATTAAAACTTAAGACCATTATTATTTTTTTTTCAAATTTGTTCTCGGGTGAACCCGATTTTTAATCATAGCCACGGACTAATTCAAGTGACTGATAAGATGAGGATATTACAAGTTAATTTAATATGATGTTTGAAATTTTTGCAATTAAGTTAAAGGTACAAAATTAGGAGCATGTCTATTTTGCAATTCGTCTTTTACCGCTATATACTCAAATAGCGATCGCAAGCGTTGGAGATGACAAAAGTCGCATCTGGATGCTTTGTTAGAGTTACCATCTACCAATCCAAAGGTTTTTAGTCGATTGCTTCGTGATGGTCGAGAAAGTTTCTACTGGTATCAAATGTTCAAGATGTTCAGTTCATCTTGCGTGTACATTGTCTGTAGCCGAAATCCCAATAGGATGAATAGATGGATCTTGGTTGTACAGGTTGCCTGCAAATATCGGTTAATTGGAAACGCATTGTCGAACCCATGAGACATAGTATTTAGTATTTTGCTCAGTGGGTTTAACGCTAAACAAAACCATAATGTACTGAAGGAGTGTCCTTGAAACATACACGTCCTAATACATATTTATCATTGGTTGTCCATGATCAAAATGCAATATTTTGTAACGTTCCTTTGCAAGGTCAGTGAGATATATATACCTTATCTGCAATGGTAGTTGTAAGGCATTTATAGATTGTTAGAAGACAGGCTTCTTAAAAAGACCTTGCCAACGCAGGGTACATACTCGTTAGATACCCGCACCAGAAATTATGCACCATGTCTGGACCTGGAGCTTTAGAGCGAGTTGACCTGTTAAAAAATTCTAAAACATTTTAATTTGTAATCTTAGGGTTATTACTTGCCCTTGCTTTCTCTAGTGGGAACCATGCAGCAACTAAATTGCTTATGTTTATTCTTCCTCGAACAACCGACCATTAGTTAGTCATGTCTTCCAATTGAGGGACTTCGGTGTCTTGGTGGTTATTTTTCTTAACACTAAATTTACGACAGAAGTTCTTTCATCTGCCGGACTGGTTTATTTTGTTGGCTTCTGGCACTCATTTTCTGTACCGACGCAGTCTAGCTATTAAAACATTAAGTCTGCCGTTAGGAGTCTTTAATCGCATCCAATATTGCTGGTGTTAATGTGTCGATATACCGAGAGTGGATGATTTTAGTAACATGGTTTATCACCTTTCTGGTTCTATTTCTTTGTTTATATTAGGTCATTCGACCCAATTTGCACCTTACTTTGCTGACATCCATATCCAACCTGATCTTCCATGGTAGATCTTGATCCCTTCCTGGGACAAAGACTGCATGTTTAGGCCTAGTTTTGTGGCCCAATCCACAGATAAAACCTTGCTGTTCAGATGTTCTATTAGTGCACGCAAATAATTTGTGACTTTTGATTCTGCTCATGTATTATTATGGCTAGCTCTGGGTACTTAAATAAGAAAAGTCAATGATGTTCTCTCCTCACACTTTGCCCGCTTTGCCAAAAAATAAAGGCGCATAACATATCTGTTTATATGGTATGTCCATTGTAATCGCCTTCTTGATTGTCGAACCTCTGTTTCTGCCTCTGATTGCGTTAGGCCATCTAGCTCTGGAGGGTGGGGTGTTCCTAAATCATCAATAGTTTGAAGAAGAACAATAATTTCCGCTATTTAATCGTGCGACGCAGCTTGCTCTCATTGATGTTCATTGCCGTGGGTTTTCCACGCCAGATCAACCAGTTCTTTAAATTCCATTGCTCGGTCTTCTAAGATGTGTAGATTATTCCTGATGCCCTTCACCTTAGCGATAAGATCTCTTAGTGCAACATTCTTTCTATAAAGATACTTTGAAGCAAATATCGGCCTAAAATGGTGTCCTTTTTTGCTTTTGGTTTCAAACGTTGGATTTTCATAGCGCATTAATTCCTCTTTTATTGGGATATTTTCCTTAATGCTCTCTCACGTCATTTCTGTTTCCGGCGGCAGGCTGCAAATAGATAAAGCTACTTAGAGCTTCATCAGCAGGCACAGTTGATGTTCCACTGCTTACCGTTTGACGAAGATGTCCTTGCTTTGGCACTGAAAACACTTCCAGGAGCGATGCTACCGCCAACGTAGCCGTCAAAGTCATGAAAGGAAAGCTCAAGCCTTAAAGCGACGCGATTATTATGCAGTTAAAATTTATTGTACTACGTCTTCTTATTTTAAAATCCTGGCAAAACATATGCTAAACGCTGGTCACCCTAGCTGTCAAAGTATCATTTAGGTCCTGTAGCATGAGTCAATTTTGGACCAGTTTTTGGACAGTCGAGTTTTAAGGCTGACATTCGGCGATAACCATCGCATGCAAACAGTCAACCTCGACCTAATTCCGTTGGTTCTTGTGATCATCTAATTAACAAAGTTTTATTATCAAGCTACTGGTTTTAGAACTTTTTGAAGACAAACTATAAAATCTCAAATGATTTTCATTATAAAATTAAACAAATATTATTATATTGCATTATATGATGTAATTAAAAAATGAGAGGCTACAGAGTACGACAAGCTCACAACGACCGACTGCTAAAACCCTCGTGTGTATTGAGTATACGGAGCTATCCAAGGATGACATCCCTTTGCATCCATATCCGGAGTGCCTCGGTATGTTTTTGGCTCGCACAGACGTATGGCTTTGAGGTTACGAACCAGTGATAGCTTCGCACTTCCGAAGTCAAAAATTGCGAGGATAATAATTTTAACCGAATATACAGTCAGTGTACCATAGTACAGTACAGTACAGTCAGAGCAGCTCCTTTAAAAGGCCTCGATACCTCCTTGGCTGTGATTTCTGCCGGCCAGATCTGAGAATTCCAGCGAATTTGGCAGTTCTACCTATTATGCAAATGACTCTATCTCCCTTAAAGCGATCGGTAGGGCAGCGTCACGGCCAACACCGTAAGAGCGACGAAGATGATGGTAAAGCACTCTGAGGACTGCATGAGGTCTCTAGCGATACATCATTTCCGCGTGAGTGAGATGCCTGGATAATATGTGTTCTAGGTACTGAGCGTGTGCATGGCACGCTTTGTACCTACCTTTGGGAACTTCTTGACGTAAAATGCGGCTATGGTATACTGAGTCATCCTGTCTGACAAGTTATTGGTCTTTAGTTCCCTGTGCTGGACAAGTCGCCTTTTTCGGTTAGAGGTCAGTGCGCTCTAACACCAGCTACTGCGAATGGGTGTTTTGGACTTTAAGTACGAGGCGAAGATGCGAGACACATGCTAACCCACCCCTTTTGTATTCTGCGTTCTCCTTGTGCCAAATAAAATCCGTATTATGTTAACATATTGCTACTTGATTGGCAGCAGCTTTGATTTGTTCATTTCTTGAGTGAATTTTCGGACATTTCCCGTAATAGGCCTGCCAGATGTTTTGTAGTCAATCAGACACTGATTACGGAATGCGTTCTGTTGGTTCAGTGGTGGGACTCCTCCGAGAGATCCTTACGAAGGACCATAATTTCTCAGGGGATGCCTGTTTTCCGTGATTAGTCTTAACATCGTTTACTTACCTTCGTCTGCAGCTTGTTCTTGCAATGGTTAGGAAAGCGTTTCGTGTTGTGCAGTTGTTTATTTAAGGGTTGTTTATTGGTGTCTCTATGCTTAATCCTGATTCGACTTGTGCATGGTTACACATATGTACATTTTGCACATACATTTTGTGATGGAGAAATTTTGACCCCGGATTCGTGTTCAACGCGAGGTATTAGGAAGGTAAACCGAATATGCTTAAAGCCACTCGAAAGCTGCCTTAGCTAAGATCTGTGTAAAATCGGTCATTTTTGGGGATATTATCGCCCATTGTACTTATTTTATCGACCACGGATTAGTTCTGATGAAGTCGAATAAAAATTCTTCGATCGACGTCAGATAATTCTTTTATTGTGTCGTTTTTTGTCTCGAATCCTTAAAATTGGTAGATTAAAATATATGTTCGTTTCCAAATTCATAATATTTTTAAGAAGTCATATACTACAATTTTTTACATGCATTTTCTGTTATAGGTGATTTCTCTTTACATATATATCCAGTAGAATTAGAAGATGATGGAGTATATCAGTGCCAAGCATCGCCAACTAATGATGGTCAACCGGGACTGCGATCGAGGTTTGCACGTCTGAGTGTTTTAGTTCCCCCTCAAAAACCGAAAATTCTTCAAGGTTCTTTTCTTGTTACCACCGAGGATAGAGAACTGGTAATGGAATGCATTAGTGTCGCTGGGAAGCCACCGGCAGAGGTAAATTTTTAAATAATTTTCAAGCATGTTGAGCAAAGAAACCAAATTTTTTATTAGGTTTTCGAAAACGTGGGTTTAAGAATATAATAGTTATAAAGGAAGAATAGATTTTCTTGTGAGATATGCATAATTCAAATTTAAGATTTTATGGGGAAAAGTTTGGAAAACTGTAACTTTCTCTTTTTTTAAAAGTCCTTCAATAATTATTATTTACTTTGAATTTCCGGAATGAGAGAAAATGCATATGTGATGGAATTGTTTAAATTTTCAATTAAGTTCGTTAACCACACTTCTGGTTTTTAAACAATAATAAATTTGTTAAATAGTACTATTTCACATTTTGAGACTTTTTTATTGCTTTTAAACAATTCCAAGTTATTATAATAGGATTTTTGTGTATATTCCGAAGTTGCTTGCAAAAATGATATAGCGCGTCGCGATTTTTTGGTAAATCGTTTGCAAAATTTAAAAAATGCTTCTTAAAAACTGTTTTGGAAGCTCAGATATAAAGCATGAGACATGCCAGAGTCGACGACAAGGGCTACGGCATGGGACTAAAACGGTTGCCAAAGGTCCTATGGCAATTACCTTTATATTATGGTATAAATACTTGTACATCCCGGGTTCTTTCTGATTATGTTTTGGGGATATCTCCCAAGTAGTTTAAGACTAAAATAACGAATTCGGTGGCTCCTTTTTGAAAAAGTTAATTTTTTTCTTTACATTTTTTAACGTATTTTAATAAAAGCCAATGAAAAATAAAGAGTTATATACCGAAACTCTTTAATTTTTTATTTAAGTTTTAAAAGTTAGTTATTAGTTAATTAAATATTTTAATTTTCATTTTTGGTCTAACTTCTCAGTTCATATACATTTTAGGTGAAAGATGTCCATATGTAAATCAAAGTTGACTCAGTTCCTTATAAATCTAAAGGAAATACGATGTGCTCCTTCTGATAAGTTCACAGTTATGGCGTCCCAAAGAAAAATACCTTTTTTGGAACATTCAACTTGTTTGAAATACAGTTAAACCTCGATACTGTGCAGGTTTTGAGGTTGGCGGTGGTGGGGAATAAACCCGATTGAGTTCCGCTTCGCAGGTAAACTCTTTTGTTTGTTTACGCCTGAGTAACACATACAATTGTGGCACCAATCACACAGAGCAAACCGTCACTTTTGATCAGTAGAAAGGATCTACTGATTCGGAATTCCGGCACATGCGGTGCAGTTTAGGAAAATATAGCACTAGACCAGACGTCACACCAAACCGAAGTGCAGCGACTCTCACCGCTAGCGCGACTGTTTCACCTAACTTCTGCCTGTCTACCTGTGGTGCGGCGTCAAATGTCGGAAGAATGATACCGGGGAGCCCTATTTCGGAGTTTCACTGTATCTCGTTTTCCTTGCTTTGTTTTATACAAATAATATTGTTACAGATAATATGATACAGTGTAATTTCTATTGTGACTACTTTAGGCGTTTTTATGAAAAAAACATCCTTCGATTTATTTTTAGTATTTTTTTATGTTTCATTTCTATAACTTTTTTTCTCAAATCTCAACTCAAATTTTTTTTATAACTACCGAACACGTACTTAGGCTGTAAATAGAGGTGTGCCTGTACCGCGTGTTACTGCTAAATATGGATACAAACTAAACCAGGAGTCGCGGCAAATAGTCCAGGGATATTACTGAAGGAAAAACCCCCAGGCCAAGGTGTAAGCAACCGTGCCGATGTCTGTATGGCGCCAGGGAATTATGTGCCAACAGGTGTTTCTAAAATACTGGACGGCCTTCTTGGGTGTAGAGGGTATATTGAGAGTGGATAAATCATTTCCCTGGCTGCTCGTGGGATAAAAATGGAAAATCGATTCTGAATGCGGTTCAAAACCGTTTGGGGGCTAATCAAGATGGAGACAATGCAATAGACCGCAAAGTTCTCAATGGTTTTGTTTGGACCGGTCGAATAAGGCACTTACTACTACAATGCAACGATATTAGTAAATCGCTTGAACTAAGTGGTTACATGCTGCGGCACTCATCGCAACAACTGCTGCAAAATCATGCCGAGCATCTCATTGAAATAGGTTACATGTGCGGAGCGCCTATTCTACTGCAGCGAGAACATCAACATCCAGGTTTCGCTCCAGACCGAAGATCTAGCTGAAGTGCAGGATGCGCTTCGTGGAGATTTTTTCGAAGAGTTTGACATCGGGACCATCAACTGTGCTGTGTCTGATACAGGGATATCTTTGGCGGATGAAAACTGTAAATATAAACGAACAGCTGATCACAAGACCAAACACTCTACAAGTCAAAGCTGTTAACCATCAGGCAGCATATTGTTGATAAAATATGGGTTTTCTATTATCTGACGCTACGAGAAGTCTTTAGTAGAGGAGGAGTAGGTCAGATGAAATCAAGAGTTTTTCTCCGACCCACCTCTACTCTTCCGAGAACCTCCAGTTATTGTGAACCACCCGCCCAAACTAGAGTTGGTCGAGGTATTTTGAAAAAAGGTCTGCGAGAACATAACAAGCTTCAAATAGGTTTGCAGCAATCTCATAATACCTGAGGAAAAATACCCACTCATCACTACCGAAAAGGCGAAAAAAGTATTAAGGGGCATCAAGATTTATTTCGCTTCAGGACCAGATGGTAATTAAAGTTTCTGGTAGAAGAAGCTTCCTTCAACCCACCAGCATCTAGCCCGCATTTTTGCCTCATATCTGGAATCGAAATAGCTATTCCAAAATGGCTGGTGAACGGAAGTATGTTAAGCTGACGTAACAACATACTCTAGCTCTACTTTTTTTTTAACCCGGTGGTTACGCTAGCTTATCGTTAAGCTGATAGAATCACGCATGAAACTATAATATTGAATCGAGTTCCGACCTAAGACATACTTAAGGGCTAATTTAAATAGCCGGATTTTTCATGTAAATTTAAAAGAAAGAAAACTTCCTCGATATGATCGTTGTATTAATGTGTTCTACTATACAGCGAAGCAGGGAGCAGCTAAGGTAAGGTAACTATGGCCGAAATTGATTCATTCAGGAGTGAACACACCGTATACAAAAGTTATGGGCCCGTACCCAAATGAATGGGTGAATTCCTAAAAGGTACATTTTTCGAAATCTTACTCCTGAGGTAGTAACTTAAGCATTAAATGATAATATACAAGCTCTCTATATAAAAAAGGTCGATTGTATAAACATGGAAGGTATTAATAATCAGTATCGCCCAATTCCTTCCGAAAAATAACAAAACTCAGGAGCTGTCTGCAATAACCGGTTATAAAATCCTAGCGCTCCGTTTTGTTGTTCCTACGAGAATTTGTACAAAAAGGCTTCAAATTTTAATTTTTCAAACATATATTGAAATATGAAATTTAATTGCGCACCTTCTTTGGGAAAAGCTGTTAATTTTTTTTACCAAATTTTACTTTATAATGTAAAAGGGTAGATGCAAAAACTGTATTTCTTATTAGCAGTTTATCCTAACATTCGGAACTGTTCAATTAACGCATAATGAAGCAAATGGAATACGAGTTCAATTAAAAAACATTACGATTGCTGGAGCGCCTTACAAAGAAGGCTAGAGTTTAACCCTCTTATATCTTGAGTAAAAACAGATTTCTGTAATTGATACAAACACCAGTAACACTTTCGTATGCTTTAATACGTCCTCGAGATAATTTTTGTTCAAAAGGTCCAAAAAATGCAACTGATTACGAATGTGCTGGTTCGGTTCTCGAAATCTGGGTCAGTTTTTCTGTAACCTTTTTTTTCTAAACAATGTAATATTTGTTAATAATCAAAATTTATAATAGCACTATTAGCTTGCTGAGCAAAAACCAATCTTTTTTTACTCTTGCACTTTTTTCGTCGAATGAATCGTTTCAAATTTTAATAATTGATCATTCCTATATATTGTTGAAATTTCGTCTTTTTTGGTACCAAACGAATAATGTTCTTGCTCAAAAATTCAACAATTTTCTTTCAAATTAATTTTTCTCGGTTTCGTTTAGCATAAATTCATCCCTTTTGTTTAAAAATATTTTAACTTGTAGAAAACTTAACAATTTGGTTAAAAAGAAATTTTTTAATGAGAGTTCTTTACCTCAAAATTCATCTGTTTATATAAAAATTGAACTATTTTATTGAAAAATCATTGTATTTATTTGAAAATTCATTTTTTTTAACTGAAAATTTGACTTTTACTCGATAATTTTTTATTGTATTGAAAAATCATCTCATTGCATGTTAATTTAAATCTGACACTGAACAATTTTTTCCTAAAATTTAATTTTGTAACTGAAATTCAACAGTTGCATATATCGTGAAAAGTTTTTCATTCTTAATTAATAATTCATCTATTTTGTTGTTTTTTCCTTTTTTAGACAATTTATGCTTCTTACTTGAAAATTCTTCTCTTTGGTTATAAAAATAACTGTGTTGTTGAAACTTCAACCTCATTTAACTGTTTTGTTGTTAATTCTTGTATTTTTTTTAATTAATCTTTTTGGTACAAAATTAATACTCTCCTGGCTTTAAATTAAAAAATTTGGTTTTAAATTCGTGTTTTTCGTTTAAAAGTTATACTTTTCAGTTAGAAAATCATATATTTTTCTAAAAGTTGGTATTTTTGTTTTACAAAATTAATCTTCTCCATTGCAAATTCAAGTACTTGATTCATTGTGGAACAACTTTGTTAAAACCTATTTTTTTCGGCTAAAGATTCATAATTTTTGTTTAAAATTCATCTCTTTAATTGAAACTTGAACTATTTTCTTGAAAACTATCATTTTCAGTATAAACTTCAACTATTTTAATTAAATTTCATATTGTTGTTATAAAATAATTCTTTTTCTTTATAAATTCATATTTTGTATTGAAAATTTCAATACTTTGTCAAAACTTAATGTACTTTCTTAAAGAAAAAGAAAATTAAAAAAAATTATTCTTTTGGGTTCAAAAATCATCTGTTTCGTTGGACATAAATATGCCGACCTTGTGAATTCGACGAAGAAGGGGAAGAGGCAAAAAAGTGTTATTTTTTCTTAGCGAGCCAAAAGTGCTATTATAAATTTTGTTTGTTCATAAATAGTTAAATTGTTTAGAAAAAAAAGGTTAGACAAAAACTGACTAAGATTTCGAGAACCGAACCAAGGTATTCGTAATTAGGGCACCTTTTTTTACCTTTCGAACAAAAGTTATCTTGGCTCACTCACGCCTTCATTGTAGGAGCTCTATTAATTGTAATTTTTTGCAATTGTATAACATTTTCTTCATTATCTGTGAATGGAAAATTTCCGAATGTGATGATAAACTGCTCGTAAGAAATGTAGTTTTTGCTTTCACACTTTTACATTGTGAAGTAAAATATTGCTGTTAAGAGCATTGACAGTTATTTTTTGGACAAAATCACGTACAAGTGCGCATGGAATACAGTCAGTTTAGCTAAAAGAAGGCAATTTGGTAGAAAATATTAGCAGTATTTCTTATTTATGTCGACCAATACACGTGCTCTAAATGTTCTTTTTTCATGTGGAAAAGAAGATGCGCAATTAAATGTTATATTTCAATACATGTTCGAATAATTAAAATTTGAAGGTTTTTCGTGAAAGCTTTCGCAGTGTAAACAAAATGGAGTGCTAGACTTCTATAGACGGTTATTACAGACAGCGCTTGAGTGATGTTATTTTTAGGAAGAAATTGGGTGACACAGATTATTGATGTCTTGCATGTTTTGTACACTCCATTTTTATAAACAGAGCGTATTTATTTTCATTTAATGTTTAAGGTACTAGCTTAGGAGTAAAAGCCGAAAATTATCCCTTTTGGGAATTCGCCCACTCATTTGGGTAGGGGTCACTAAAGTCGGCCTCAAAAGCACGCGACCCTTACTTTGAAGCTTACCACTCGTTCACAAAAAACCGCATAAAATTCTATCCGGGTACACGTGAAAGCTTAAAGTCTTCCGCGTTAAACGATATGTATATTGTTGTTCTAAAGAAAGTGTTTTAGGCTAGCGCTGATGTAAAACGTGTCAAAAAACGAAGTTTTGAAGGCACTTTTCACAGACGCTCCTTAAGGTGTCTAGAATGCAAAGCAGTTTTCAAAATTTCGGAATATCAAATTGTTTGCTAATTATGGACCGTTTTCCGCAAAATCTGATCTTGGACAGAAATAATGATAGGGAGTTGGTATATGGCTTAAAATGTGCAGTTTTGCAACTTGATTAAAGTACACATTAAAAAAAATATAAGGATATAAGGTGAGTAGTATCCATTTCGCAACAATAGGTACCTCAACCATAAACTACCTATCATTATTTTTGTCCAAGATAAGATTTTACGGAAAACGGTCTGTAATTAGCAAACAATTTGATATTTCGAAATTTTTCAAACTTTTTTTTAAGACTTCTATCTCGTTTTGGGAAGTCTCGAAAGTCGAGGCTTAAAAAAGATGCCACCAAAACCTTGTTTTTTGACCCGCTTTACATCAGCGCTAGCGTAAAACATTTTTTGGAACAACAATATACATATCGTTTAACGCGGAAGACTTTAAGCTTTCACGTGTACCCGTCTAGAATTTTATGCGATTTTTTTTTTAAAGAATGGTGAGCGTTCAAAGTGAGGGTCGCGTAGTTTTGACGCCGACTTTAGTTTTTGTATATGCTAGGGTCGTCCAAAGATAAGTTTGAGCTCGAAAACTGCCTTATCAGCTCCCTGCTTCGCTAAATAGGAGGATACATTACTATAACGATGCCATCGAGGAAAATTTCTTTCTTTTAATCTTTACATAATTAATAGATTTTTTTAAAGCAGAATTTAGCGAGAGTCTTTACACTCTTTAAAGTATTTATTCACAAAATCAGACAAAATGGCTTGACCGTTCGGCCTGGATCTTACTTTTGCGATCTGCACTCGATTTCCAGGGCCCTTAAGGCTTTTAAAAAGCAGAAAAAATATTTTACAAAAGTCACCCCTAACACTCAAAAACCACTATTGATACAAATAATGCACACATTTTAAATCTGTCTATATCAGAATTAAGGGTTTATTTAATTCCCTATTGAAAAAAGTAATGCTCCACTTTTTTAACGGGGGTTACGGTCGCTTAATGTTAAGGTGATGGAACCCCATGTGAAATAAACGTTGAATCGAGTTCTGACCTATGATATAATTAATGGCTCATTCAAGGCTCTCGACAACCACAAAAACATACTTTCCAGGAAAAACCCCTATCACTAAAAAAAACCCTTATAAAAATTATGCACAAGTCGTAAATCTGCCCATATTATAATTGAGAGCTCATTTAAGGCTTATTTGTTGCCCTATCGTCAATTTTAATGCTATTTTTAAAAAAAGGGCGAAATGGAGAAAAATGCAGAACAAACTATCATGTCTTCTGCGTGTATTGCAACTGTAGTTGTAATCAGCCACGAGGCTAGATGTTACCTTCGCGCCAGAAATGTTATTGGGGCGCCCTTCCTTATCGATCGTAGGTCCAGACTACGTTTCTTAAAGGGGTAAGTGGGAGCTTGTAAGAACTATGAGTGTTTGAAAATCCCGTTAGCCACGGTTGCCGAACTTCTATCGGTTCGCGGACACGGTGCTATTGTTAAAATCTTTTTGGCGTCTTTTTTTTGGTTTGGTAAACATGTTAAATGATAATTTTTAATGCTTATTTACAATTTATTTTCTAAATTACCAAATCTATCACATGTACAATTTTTAAATGTTAGTGCTTACATTTTTTTATAAATTGTAAGTTGATGAATGCATTTTTATGTAAGTAAAATCTGACTAAAGTTACGACACTGATCAATCAAAAACGTTCAATTTTATTGATATTATTATTGTTTTTTTAAATCGATTTTATTACGGTCATAAGGTATATAAATAAAAAATAATTACAATAAATAAAATGAACAAAAATTTGCACCTTGAGTTATCCATCTTAAGTACTCACTCCTGAAGGCCCGGGATTAGAAAATACATGAAAACAACTTCCAGTCGATGTCAGTTCAGCTAACTTTTGCTTTCTGCAAATTGCCTGAATTAAAGTCGGGTACTGAGAGTTTCATATTTGCATAGCAAGACAGTGTTATTTCTACCTTAGTATACCATCGCCTCATTTTGAGCCAAGACGTTCCCGATAGTAACTGCAGAGCATGTTATGGACACCCCGAGCACCTAGGGTACATGCTATCTGATGTCCAACTTCTGCGAGAACTACGTGCATCTAAATGCACAACGCGATACTAAGAGAATTTTATTACCATATCTAACGCTCTTAAGTCATTAGCCCTGATGCAGCTCTGCCAAACGCTCGAAGGGAAATAGTGTCCATTGCAGACAAGGAAAAGTTCTGAATATAATGGAAATACATATTCTCGACAATTTCCTGTTCCTAACTTTTTACAAATTTAAATGACTTTTTGAACAATTTGTTGACATTACAAAAGTTTACGTTAAGTAATCGTGAGTAAGATATAACCCAAGTCAATAACCCTTCTTCTTCGTGAGAAAAAATCGTCTATCTTAAGTATAAATGTTATTTAAAGTCATGGAAGCGTTATCGTTTAAAATTTTAATGATTCTTAACATTTTATTAAGTTTGTGGATAAAGGGGGGTGTGGGCGGAAGGCAGGATGAGGAAGAAGGATTGTTAGGGGAGAGGGTGTCATGGACGAGAGAAGCAATAGAGAAGTATCAGGGGCAGTTAGGAAACGTAAGTTTTAAGGGGGCTTAGAAACCAGTTCACTACTATTGAGAATGCAGATGTGAGATTATCGTACAGCACCTCCACACCGTCACGAATGCAAGAAACATCAGGCGAGAATAACA
Source organism: Druon quercuslanigerum (assembly GCA_010014905.2). NCBI lineage: Eukaryota > Metazoa > Arthropoda > Insecta > Hymenoptera > Cynipidae > Druon > Druon quercuslanigerum. The sequence goes on along the minus strand of JAAAKG020159109.1, from coordinate 175 downwards.
TTTTCATAACACGCGCATCGAAAATTCGACTTTCGATGCCTCTTGAGCGATGCGAAAATGGCGGATTCTTGACGAATCGAGGGGGAATCAGCTGGCGGGGTGAAAATAGAGTTTTCGCCCCGTGGGGCGAATAGAAATCAGCTGGCATGGCGAATGTACTGTCGCACCACTAAAT
>JAAAKG020159098.1:0-29647 GCA_010014905.2 Druon quercuslanigerum | reverse complement strand
TGTGTGTGCGAACTTCTCAAACTTCTGGCAACAGAAAAGTGCTCATCTTTAGTTCGACTAGTTTGGTCTCCTTATGTCTATTCTCCATGGTTTTTTTACTCAACTAACTTAACCAAACAAAACAAAAATGTTTAATTTAACAAAGTGGTTTTCATACAAATTGTTTGTTTTTTAATAATAAATTTAATTTATTCTTTTTTTTCTTTTTTTAATTCTTACTTATGGACAACTCTAAGGTAAATAGCAACCCTTAATTTCAAATTCTTAACCTCATTTTTTATTCTACATTCTGGTTTCCCACTATATATATTATTTTCACAATTTTTTCTTTTAGAACAAACTTAGAAATGGAGAAACATTTATTAACACATACTCGACATCGAAACGTCGATTGATAAGGAATAAAGGATCGATTTAACACCATATTCAATTGGTCTGAAGTAGGTCGTTTTTTACCATCTTACTTAATGATTTAATACATTTATTAATCTAGTATTATTAAATCTTGTGTAGGCTGTATCAACTTTAGCGCTGGGGCTTGTATGATTTAATTTTTGAAAATATATTAAGAACAGTTTAATCTGCAATACGCCACCTGGTGACAAAAATCCGAACGAGAGAGAGTATGTAGGATTTTAAAGATGCCTTTTAATTTGTGCATTATATTGTTTTGACGATTTTTTTAGTTTGAAGTATTTATTGGATACTACAAATAAGTCTTTATTGGAAACAAACGGTAACAAATGTTTTTAGAGGGAATTTACATATGATACATTGAAAAAACACATTTTTTACAGAAATATTTTTTTTAAATAACTATACTATTTGTGATTTTAAAACAGATTATTAACCTAAATAAACTACTCCTGAAGCAAAAATGAACTTAAAGTAAATTTTTATTAATTTATAAATGAGATATTTACTATTTAAAAACCTGATCTAAAAGTTATGTTACAATTCGTATTTTAATTCCGATAGTCTATTATTCGTATTCTTTGTATGATATGAAAAAATTGGTCGCTACATACATTAATTACAGTTTATTTTATGAAAACAATCGTAAAAACACTTTTATATAAAAATTAAAATACATCTTTAAAATGGTACGTACTCTTTTTAGTTCCAGTTTTCGGCACCAGGTGGAGAAACTGTCGACCATTACTCCCAATACTAGTATTTTCTGATTTGAAAATAGATTAATTTGATATTAAATTAGTAAATATATTTCTTCTTGTGATTATTCATGACAGTAATCTGATCTTTGAACCATAAGACAACATTTTTAATCACAATGAAGTAATATTTACTCGAATTTTTCATTGATATGCCTACAATAAATTTAAAATACCCAATAGTTTTTTATCTATATGACGACAGGCCCACCAAATGTACATTTTCAAGAAATGTCTGTAATTGTAAATTCCGCAATTCTTATTGTTATTACTAGTGAAAACAGTTTTTTATTGTGGGACACGAATAATCAAAATGTGAAAATCTATTATTGAAAAAAATATTTTATTTACTTATAGTATTTGGCGAATTTTAGTGATCTCACCACATTCTTTTGCGAAAGTTTTATGAATCCTTTTCACTATAATTTGTTATTTAATTGTAGTAAGGATGTATTATTTGGTGGCGCTATCCACCCTCGCTTCTTTCGAGGGTCTGCTTTTTGTTGTGAATTCACAGGAAAAGACTGCGTACTACATAAAGCATCAGAATCTAGTCCAATAAAAGGATTTACGATAAAATAAAAAATTAAATCAATCATTTTCATGGTGAGTACTTTGTATGTCTGGACTTATCCGTAACATGTCATGATTCGATCAATTGGAGCGAAGCTAGCCATTGTTCTTAAACCCACTTTTATTTGGCAGCTCATCGCGAGTAGTTTTGGATGGGTTTTTGAGTTTCTTTATTAAAATTTATCAGGGAACACAAAGCCAGAAGGATATTTTTTATCCAGTAGGTAATTTTCATACGGCTGACAAAGTCTAATAAAAATGATCAATTAAAGACAATTTTTAGTTGATAAATGAGACGCGATGTTTTTGGCAAATTTTGCACCACGACAGACATGAAATAATAAGAGCACTAATAGTGGTAAGCATACTCTTAAAGATTATAAATTTTGAGATATTGAGAATAATTAGCAGTTCTATTCTCATTTCAACGTAAATTAGTAACCCCAGATCATTGATAGTGTGTCTTTTTGTATACATGTGCGTGCATGTGTGTGCGTGTGTGTGTGTTTGCGGCGCGATCCGCGAAAAGGGACCTACTAGGCAAAAAATCGATTTTCGGATAATGATGGATTTCATATGTTCTTTGACTAATCTGCATTTCACATGATATAAATTATTGAAAAGGAGCCTTTGAACGCGTGAAACGTGGCAGCTTGACGCCTCAGCTCTTTTTCTTCTCCTACCGCTTCCTCCACTACTCGCCGCGTCCTCTGCGTAGAAATCAAAAGAAAAGATTCAGTTGCTCATTATCTGACAATTGCCAAAAACAATAGATTATTGTTTTCCTGTTTCCCCCTGAGCGTCAATATCATAATATTATAATATTAATACATGCTGAATTAACTTATAAAATATGATACTTCTTTTAATTTTACTAATATTAGTTTAAATTTCCAAGGTTTAAATTCGTATTTTGGGTTGCAGTGTGTCTTTTCCAAGGAAAGTTTCATATCGAATTAACGTTCAAGTTCAAAGCACACGTATGATTTTGTAGTACTATTTTCTATGTTTATTTCTCTTACAGAAATTTTCTAACTTCATCGAAAAACAGTTCAAAACTTTATGTTCACAGCTTTATTAAGAAAACATTATTATTCAACGTTCCTTTTTTTAAATCTATGTTCGAAATTTTATTTTCATATTGTAATGTCTTCAAAGCTTTTTTACATTCTTATCATTTGTGGTTGAGAAAGTATTATAATTGTGCGAAATTTTAAACTCCAGTGTTTGAACGGATATTCATGTTTTGAGAGCCCCTCAAGCCGAAAATCTAGTTCTGCCGATGAGTTATAGTACTTACAAAATTTAAGAAATCAAACGAAAATGAAAATTTTAAGCCTAACAACGCCCGATATGAAAAATGATGAAGGGGAGAAGAAAGTTGATTTTCATAAGCACTAAAAGATCCTCAAAAATTCGATTTGGTTCATAAACTATGCAAAATACGAATAAAGATAAATCGATAAGTATTATGAATTAAGTAATCTGCAAATTTGTCATTAATTACTCTTTATGAGGGTGCGTAGTCATTTGTTTGGCCACAACCCAAGAAAAAAATAAAAAAGGAAAGAATTTGTTTAACTAAAAAAGGGCGAAAAATTTTCTTAATCGTGGTTTGATAAAATGTGTAGTTTATGTTTTAATCGTGAAAAATAACATTGAAAATAAAAAGTTAACATTTGTGGAAACCCACAAAAGGTACGAAAAAAATGAGACAAAATATGTTCACAAAAAATAGATAAAAACTGAACGAATAGGCTACATAACGAGACTGCATGCTCTGTTGTTTGAGAAACAATCAGGGCTCTCGCAGTTTTCGCATAAACGATTGCGAAATCGTGTCGAGATACTCCGGAGAAGGGCTCATATAGACGAAGCGACTACTCAGCCACAGTCAGAGCAAGCCATCAATGGAAAAATAGAGACAGCACTGAGATCAAAGGTAAGAAGACACCTCTACACTATCAATTGTGGTGTGTACAATGCAGCGAGAGAATATGGGTACTGTCTGACGCTAGGAGAAGTCTATAGTGGAGAGAGCTGTAGGTGTGAGAAAATCAACATTTTTTTGTGGCCCATCTCCATTCATCAAAAACATTCCAGCTACTGTCGACTATCCACCCGAATCAGAGTACTTCGAAGCAGTTTGGAGAGAAGTCTACAAAATTCGTCATTCACTGGAAGAAGATTCCAAGAACATAAATAGCTTTAATGAGCACAGTACTCCTGCCAAAAATGGGCAACTTAGCTGACCTGAAGAATTACGGGCCAATAATTTCTCTGAACACACTGTACAAGATCTTCACAGCTATCCTAAATGGCAGGATTGTTCGGAAAGACGTAGCAGGATGTCGAGAGAACCTGCTCATTGATTGATGTGCCTGCATAGATGCAGCATTCTACGAGCGCGGCCTATAGATCCCCTGAATTGATTACCGTGAAGCTTTCTATTCGACTTCCCATAGACTTATTATCTGCCTTTTGGAAAGCTTAAAGACTGCACCTAGCTCTAGAGATTGTCAAGAGATACTCTAAGGATATTGGAATGGATTTTGGGTTAGAAAAATGCGTCAAGGTTTATTTGGAGCGAGGGAAACTTAAAGATAAACTTGAAGACTTTCAGCTCATCGACGGAAGCGCTATATGACACCTTTCTACTCGACACCCCTGTCTATACCTGGGCGTGCTACAGAGTCGCATTCAGGATGTGTCATCACAAAAGCAGATTTGGTATCCCGAACTTTTGACGAAGAACAAAGTATCTACAACGAACATGCTTGCTGTCCCGATATTACTCTAGTCATTCGGAGTGGTTCCATGGGCAAAGAAGAAGCTGAGATCCCTACATATCGAGACACAAAGGTTTATGCACATCAAGAAAAGCATGAACCTTAAGTCTTTTGTTCCGCGACTTTTTATCTCACGCCGTCAAGGTTTTCCCGGAATTCTAAGTATTGAATGTCATCACAACAGGATTATTGTGGGTACAGTACACGGAGTGAGCCATCGACGACAGCATTCTAAATTTTTCCCGCAAGTGTCTAGTATCTTTTTTACAAGCAGTGAAGCTTGTCCGGTTATTAACCAGTAAAAGCTGGGAACCTGCAAGAGTGCTGATGGTAAGGACGATTAGTTTAACAGAATATTCCTGGTAAAACTGTCAATGACGTTTTTGTCAGTATTCAATGGAGTGGTTTTAAAGCTAATACCGTAAGAGTGATAGAGATGGTAATACAGCACTCTTAGTGTCGTATTGTGACTTTGGATGTAGGTCGTTCCCACATGAGTTGGACAATAGTTGAAAATGTCATGCTTGCCTTGCCATGCTAACATGAAATCCTCCATGTCTGACTCAAATCTGGGTTATTTACGGAGAGCAAATTCTAGCTCCTACTACGTCGACTGATCCTCCACATTTTTGTGGAAGATCGAGAAAGATGCTTTCGTCCACGAGTTGTGTACGAAAATTTTACGCCTGTGCTTTCTGGATCCGAGCCTTCAGGAAAGAGCACTATAGATAGATAAGATTATTTGTATTTCACTCAGCACTGAAATTGACAGTTTTAGCCAGCACATCTCGTCCATTTGCAACTATATGTTCCCCAGAATAACGCCGTTGTGAAGACATTTAAGATTCAGTATTCCTCGACCACCTGGATGATTAAAGTACTACCACATCAGAACGACAAGGAAGATCGTTGCAGAATCGTTGCAGAAGTGCGAAAGGTAGTGACAATAATGTCAGGAAAAAGAGAAGTGGGCTCATGGTGTCACGATCTGGTTTTCCAACGCGGTATCAAACTGTTGGTGCTCCTCGGGGTTTGCGGATGAACGTTAAGGCTTGACAACAGGCTGATGATAAGACTAGGGGAGCTTGAATCGAAAATTTTAATCCAGGCCATATACAGGAAGCGCTGGTAGGATGCTGCGTCTTTGCATACAAATTTATCGTTGAGTAGGTTCTCCCTAAATCCTGCTATGCCTGTCTTTGAGCCTTGTTCTTCGTACATTTCTTGCTACACATGCCAGATTTACGAACAGTAATTGTTCGGGTCAACTTAGTTGCTCATCCTTGATAGGAGTACTATGCACCCGTCCACCAACCATTCCGGAATAGGGTTTTTCGAATTTAGACATTAGGTGAAAATTCGGGTCCAATTCTGCAGGGTCGAAAGAAACTGTTTTCAACAGAAGGTCTTGATACTATCTGGTCTCGGGGTGCAATAGTTTTTTATGCCTCTTAAATTTTGTTCACTATCTCCGTAGTTATAGGTGGGGATGTGACAATAATGTGAGACAAAAGAGAAGTGGGCAGTTTATCCATCCACCCTAAAGAATTGAGATTCTGCCGGTCCATCGCATTGACTACTACTTGATTGACTCCCCCCGCTCTAGGATAGTAGCTGTTTTTGTCCGACCCATTTTCAGGACACCTACCCGCACGATTTTATTCAATCGCACTTACTGCAACTATGCTTGGTGTTATCATTGTTATTCCTACGAGAATTTAAGGAAAAGCATTCGTCCATCCTTTTAAAGCTCCGTATGTCAGGATAAGGCTCTATAATCTGAAAGGTTGCCCGGTATTTCAGAGATACCGTCTACGACACATCACCCAGGTACTATTTAGTCAACCTTCTCGTTTTTGTAAATAGCACTATCTTCCTAGCGGGTGCTTGTAACGCTTTGCGGTCGCGGTATACTAAGGTGGAAATAAAAACGTCCTGGTATAAACGTTTTTCAATGTCTGTTGAAAGACTGTGAAATATTCCTAGAGAGACATATATTACATTATGTTGTTCATTTCCAGGTTGGAGGATACACAACCCCGTTCGCAGTTTTAGGATCCGCTCTCTTTCTCGCCGCCGTAATGACAGCGTTTGTGTTACCAGTTCATGAGATTAATGACGAAATATCTCATAATAATGGTGGTAAGTTTCAACTTTAAATATTTTATTTCAGCTCCAGTGAGGGAATCGCACGATGTTCTTTCCTGAGCAGCATGTTCAAATAGGAAATCTGGATGCATGCGTGTTCTCCTATGCCTCCTCCTATGGAGACTTCTTTAGATAATGTGCGTGAATTTGTCCGTGAAACAAAGTGCTGGAGCCTCCAGTGTAAATATTGGAGCCCCGTGAATAAGTCGTTTCGGAGTTTCCGTATCGTGTAGCGTTACTTCTAAACTGGCCGACATTCTAACTTGATTACTGTAGATGAAAGTCTGAAGCTACTGTGATTCTGGCAGAGTCAGGTTGGCTTGAAATCGCTTGAACTGTATCTCGAGGAAATCTCGACGTTCTATAGTCTCGAGTCCATGACTTCCCGATGAGTTCGGATCGTGACAGAGAAAATAAAAGAAACACCGCTGTTTCTGAACTTTAAAAACAACAAAAAACAACCACAGGTTTCGACTGGGAGCTTCTGCCATCTAAAAAAATAAGACCGGCTTACAGCAGACTCACGACCGTGAGATTATTGGCAAGCTGTACTCAGAAAAATCCGGTAATAAAGACATTGACGTGGGATGTATAATGCGCAACAGTTAAATTAATATGCAAGCTCTTATGTACATGCATGATCTTACGCGTGGCAATATCAAGCACCGTAAGGCCGTTCTTTATCTACTTAACTGTCCCAAACGAGTAGATTAGAACCAGAATGGCAAGCATGTTATTTGTAGATATCTTGTTCAACGCCGGCAGATATGAATACTAAATTTGTCCATGAAGAAAAAAAAGCTTCGAAAAGATTTCTTCGCTGATGTTAAGCTTCAAATTTCGCTTCGAGGCAGGTCCAGGTACATATGTAGAGGTCTCTAGAGTGCCAAGACGTCTAATAACACTTATATGCACAAGTTAAGGATCCGCGAGCATGCGAGTAATCTTTCCTTCCTTAAGAATAATCTTGGTACACTTCTCCAATCCAAAGTTTCTACCAATCTCTCCCTTGTACACCCTGAAAATATTTGGATAAAGTTGAAGTTTGCTTCCTCAAGAATCATAGATCATGAGATCATCCATTTTAGCAAAACGTCCCTCTGGAAGGTGACATTGTTTCTTGTCACACATCAATTTCCGGATAAGTTAGTATTTATAGTTTTACAAATGGGCATCAAAGTCTCTATGCACCCTACTACGTGTGGATGAGCCTTCACGCTTTCTCCTGTCAACTAGTATGTTCTCTCGGCAGCCTGATACACCTGCTACACCTTTTTTGCGAGATAGACATACAGAAATGGACTGCTTATCTCGTAGGGGAAACGCGAATGTCAATTATAAAGTGAAGGCTAAGAGTGGTAATATACCTGTCTCTATCTCTTACAAGAGCATCGCTAATGAATTGCATTAAATCGCAAAATCATTATGCCTTGCGCATGCTTGTACATGACATCGTCATTTTTATAGCTCTCTTCTTTTTTAGTGTTCAAATCAAATAAATATACTTACATTATATATTATTCGATTACTTACGGACATTTTACCGCCGAAAACGTTCTAGACCAAACACCTTCGACCAGAATGAGACAGGTATCCTACCACTCTCTCTATTCTCTATCTAATTGTCATTTGCGTTTCCCCCACGGAATCAGCTGTCCATTTTGATATGTCGTAGGTTCTAACAGCAGCCGCTGCGGAATGGGCTTCTCCGAAGTCAAATATAAGGTGAATATGCGGGCAGATGTTATGAGCTTGTCGCAATACTCCTCGAATCGGACAAACTTATGCACCCTTTCCCTAACATTTAGAATTTCATGATTCACTTTTTTAAATTGTATTATATTTTATTTTTCAACCTTGGAATTCTTTTTTTACATCTGTACTCTTTTATCTCGTAATTTCAGTCTAAATACTCGAATCTCGATTTCCAGCAGCCTGTAAAAGGAATAAATGAGGAGAAAAAATTAAATTTTTGCAAAAGATATAAAAATATGTTTCTTTAATTAAGCTTGAAATTTATAATTCACTTAACTCCAGCTAGTACACGGGTTTCCCAAGGTAGATCTTGTATATACTGGCGATCCCGGTTCAACAAATCGGATATACTCAGCTTTAACATAGCAGAAAAAAACGAGGCCCTGGAAGTTTATGTTGATGGACCAAACTCTTCAAAGTAATAGTTTCCTCAAAGGGGTCATAAATTTTCTTATTGTAATATTTATAAAAACTTAAACACAAATGTTTTAAAATATTAAGGTTCTCAACTTTTCCTTCACTTTGAAAGTATAATATTCACTAGGTTCCAGCTAAAGTACAGGTAAGTCTCTTCTGTTTCCCCGCCCTTGAAACTTAAGAATTTTTTATTCCCACTTTGGAGGATCTCCCGCATCTAGCGCTTACCTCAAGTTATTTTTGTCAAGTGACGTGCATTAGCTGCTCCGACCTTGTATTGATTTTAAGCAACTCAAAATAAAATAAGCAAGTAAGAAACTTTTTCTGGTGTGCATTTATCAAAAAAACATGAGTCTAAAAACACCAGCAGCATTGCGGCCATGTGCAGTGCACGGGTGCTAGCATGTGGAGATTATGACAAATATAATATTTTCTTAAAATAGTACAATTTGCAGCTAAAATTAAGTGTAATAGAATCAAAAAATGACTCCAATATTTCGTATAATAGTGAATATTGCAGAATGACGTTACGGACGTCATGCTGTTAATCATTTCAAGAGTACAATACATTTGCGCAATTTTGTTTCGTTATGCTTTTATCAGTTCAGTGATAAGAGTGCCATTAGTGCCATTAACCTAAAATGTAGGATATTTTATTTCGTAAAACTGACAGGTCGTCAATGGGAAAAAGAATGGAAAATCAATGAGAAAATATATGCCACACAATTTCTGACTTACTTGTAGGTTTAGAATCAATCAAGCCTTCGGGACTTGTTTTTCTTGTTCAGACACTGACGGGACGAAAGCATACAGGGACAATAAAATGTGATTATACTACCTGAAAGGTAAAGCAGAGTAGATCGTCGAAGCATCCTCGAGTACCTTTCACTCCTGAGTAAGATCACGAAAGGACTGATTGACCGAAATTTTTTATCAGCGGCTCGGCCTCGCTTCCTCCCAGATCCGCGAATTCCCTCTTCTCATTATTGAATTGCGTGCGCATTATTCGATCCATTATTATATTCTTTCCCTTTCTTGGTTGATTTGACGTTATCTCTTCTCGGTAACCTTTGGTAATTTACTATATGCGGCGTTACATTTATTTGTTTATAATTTAGAGTTATTGAAATTTTTGTTAATTTGAGTTTAGGCTGCCGAACGATTAAGCAGTTTTTTACATTGTCATTCATGAGAGTGTAATGTAATCGTCCAAATTATCGATCTCTGGTTTTAAACGGATATTTACGTTTTGGCACTCACAGAGTCATAAAATCCTAAAATTTTGTCGGTGTCTTCAATTTTCGTCCGATTTTTATGTTTTTTTTTAACTTTTAACTAAAGCTCTTTAAATTTTAAAGAGCTTGACACTCCGAACAGATGCCGCCTCTATTTGTTTATTACTCACTTTTCCTTTCAAAGTATGGAAAAACTAGAATTTTTAAAATAACCATTTTTTACGCTTCATTAACTGATCAGGAACACTTCATATTGTCTTAAATGGAAAAAATATAAAAATTTAACATTTTTTCAAATTTTAATTTCCTTCAATCGCCACAGCGACTTCAGGTATTCCTTAAAATAATAAATGTTCATTATTATCTTATAAAATATAACAATTTTAAATTAATTTTAGATATTAATTTTGTTTGTGTACTGGTCTAAATCAATATTATTTAAATACTGATAAATCTTAAAATTGTAAAAAAAATGTCTATCTTCGCTGGGCTCTAAACCCAAGACCTTCAGATTTCCGGTCTGATGCTCTTACCAACTGAGCTACAGAGAGACGAGCAAATTTTCTTCTCAACCCCATTACAAGCTGGGTGATGATGTCATTTTTAATACTTGTAAGATTTTTCTTTTTCTAAACATGTATTCATATTTTTATTGTTGATCTTAGGTTTGTTTACCAGGGAGATAGATACATTTGTTCAAAATCTTAAGATTTATCAATATTATAATAATATTGATTTAGACCAGTAGAAAAACAAAATTAACATCTAAAATTAATAATTAATATTCCCTGGCCAAGAAACCTAAGATGAGCAATATAACAATTTAACTTTTAATAAACAAATGAAATAAAACAATGTAAAATGTTGGCCCTTTCGATAGGATTTTGTTTGCACTGGAAATGTTTTAAGCTATTGGAAGAATGTCTGCAAGTCACAAGAATATTAGAAAAGTTAACAATAATTATGGTTGATGACAATCCTTGTGGCCAAATATTTCAAAAAAAGGTTTTCTCAACAATAGTTATTGTTAACTTCTTAAATCTTTTTGTGACTTGTCATTCGTCCAACAGCATAAAGCATGTCCAGCCTTAAAAAATTTTATCAATGCAAAAGGGCCAACATTTTGAATTGACTCATATAATTTTTTTATAAAAATTTAGTTTTAATTTGTAAGTAAGTTATGAAACAATCCTATTATAGAATTATCATAAGAAATATTTTCAAAACGTTCTAATTCCGTATTACCCCACCCCCTCCTCCATAAGCTATATCGGTTTTCACAGGTGGGTAATTCAGTTTAAAATATTAGTAATTCAGTTTAAAAAGCATCGTGAGTCAAGTCTGTCGTCTGAGTAAAGATTAAAAATGGAATATCTGAACAGTTTTAGGGATTTCAACAAAGAGCTAGGAGTGACCGGTCTAATAAACTACTAAACTGAAAAAGTATTTTATCATTTTGATTATTATTAGTTATTATTTATAATAACAGCAATAATGACAGCGGCCAATTACAGAACCGAATGTTAGAAATGGAGATAAGTGATTGGCGCAGCCTCTGTTAGCCTAGTCGACGCCATGAATCATTCGCCACTAATACTAATGTATGCTCTAATAGGTCCTCGAGATAAATTTAGTTCAAATTTGTTTCCATTCCGAATGAGGAAGGAATAATTTATTTTTTGAATTTGTGCAATGAATTATTAAAATAAAAAAGAACTTTTAATCACAAATAATTAAAGTATTGACAGGAGAAACGAAATGTTTAACAAACCGAAATTAATTTATAATAGAAATTTTGTTCAGTTTCCACAAGTGATGAATTTTTAATCAAATTGTTCAATGTTCAATCTTAAAAGATGACGGGCCCCTTATGTAGTCCTGCACTGTCTTTCCTTTCTTTTCCTTTTCCTAGTGTCTCTCTTTCTACTATGTAGAGTTCTCAGGGCAAAACTTGCATCTTGTTGAAGAAGACTGTACTTCTGCGTAGAGCCGGGTTCATTTCCAAAAAGGCTTTTCTCGCTGGGGTATATTCCAATTCTAATGTATGCCATTCGGTCTCACGAATGCCCGCGCGAATTTTCAGCGTCTTTTTGGATTAAATAGCAGGCCTTGAAATGGAGCCTCGCGCTTTCGCGTGTTTAGATGACATTATCTCGAGTGGTTTTCTAAAGTCCTGAATAAAATTAAGGCCGCTGGCTTAGAAATAAATAGGGATAAGCGTGATTTCTGTTGGTCGCAGTCGCACTATCTTGATTTTCTGGTTAACGAAAATGGATTACAGATGGACCTCGATAAGATCGAGCCGCTTTGGATTTAGGATGAAGCTCAGCAATACGCTTTTGAAAGAATTCTACGTTGCTTATCAGAAGCACCATTGTTATCTTGCCTTAATTTCGAGATCCCTTTTGTGTTACACGTAGGTTTAAGCCACAATGGGTTAGGAGCCATTCTAACTCAGACTATCAATTATGAAGAACACGTCATATCTTTTGCCAGTCGAACTTTACCAGATGCCGAAAGTAAATACTCAAGTATCGAGAAATAATGAGAATAAGAATCCGTTTTGATATAAGCCCACGGTGACCCTTAATCCGGCCATTTAGGCACCCACAAAACTTACGCGCGCGTTACCAGAAAACACTATTGGCCTGGCTATTATAGAGAAGTAAATACATACGTGAGTCAATGTATCACTCGTCAGTCGTGCAAAGTTAAACCGCAGCTACCAGCTGGTCAAATGGGACACCGTGCGGTAGAAGATACCTGGTTAGTGGTAGCTGAAGATATTATGCGTCCCCTCCCACGAAGTGAATCTGGATTCCAATATATCTTGGTTATCCATGATTTATTCACGAAGTGGGTAGAAGTTATATCTTTGCACGTATCAACGGGCAACGAAATAGAGGTCACATTCTGCGAGTGGATCATAAATCGTTGGTGAACACCAAAGGTACTTCTCACTGACAACGGAACCGAATTCGTTAACAGCACCCTCCGTCAGATATCAGAGGAATTCAAAATTTACGACACCACTAGACCCCCATATCACCATATCATAGATAATGATCAAAAGATGTGGGATTAATATCTTCCAGAGTTCAGATTCGCGTATAATTCAGCTTACCATTCTTCCCTTAAATCTTCCCTAGCTTTTCTAGACCTTGGTACAGACCATTGAATTACTTGAATACCTGAATACCTGAATACCTGAATCTTGGAAATTTTTGATGGAGAAGATCCAATCTATGCGCGATTGAGTGATTAAAAAAATGGATGATACTTTTGCAAAACAATCTAAATATTACAATCTTAGACGCAGAGAATTAAGATTTCATGAATGAGATTTAGTATTGTCTCGCTGCCGAGTCCCCTCTTCTTAGATTGAAAATGTTTCCGTAAAACTATGTCCCCGATACCTCGCCCCTTACAGAGTTTTGAAAGTGCTGTCCCCAACTGTTTATAAACTTTGCGACCAGTCTCACAAGTTTATGGGCAATTCCCATATTCAAAACCTCAAGTCTTTTGTACCCTCTAACAATAGTTCGATACCCTCTCCTTAAATATCAATCCAATGTCTTATCCAAACAATAAGGAAGTTTTTCCTGGCTGGGAATATCTTCAGCCGTTTACCAAGCTGATACATCAGCTCCGCGATTAATTTCCCGGATTTTTTGTTGCCCTACTGGGAGCTCAAGAGGCCAAGATAGGAGCCATGACGACCACCTCCACCGCTATTCTCCAAGAGATTTCGACGGAAGAAGAAACCCTGTAAGACTTCCGTAAGAGGTATGAACTTGTCCCTCGTTTCATGTTTCCATATTCGCCATCCATCTAAGGATGGTCGAAACACACGTCCGAGGATCTGATACTCATCGTGCAGTGCAGACTACCTGCTCCGCACCAACACGGGATGCATCGACAAAAACAACCTCCGTATCCCTACGCTCTGTGTCCCCCATCATACCTAATTCCCCTAGGCCTTCCTACGCTGTTTCCCCAGACCCTCATCCTATCCTTAAAGAGAATTTTGTTACCAGACAACGAACCCAAAAAAAAGAAATCCCCTCCATCCTGGATTTGAACGTTTCCATACCCCAAAATATTAACCCCGGGCACCCTAGAATTCGTCCACACTTGGGTGGGATAACAAAAGTGAAACCCCTTTTAATTTCAACATCTCGCATTTTTCTAATCTCGCAGAGCCGATGTAGGGTCAAGGGTCTTCTCTTGCTCCTAATTTATTTAATATATACACGCTTGATCCGAGAGATAAGTTGAAATTCTGTGAATTTGATAAATATGCAGATAAATTAAACTCTATATTTCAGGACCAGCGTCAGATCTGGAAAATTTGCTAGGCATGGTTCAGATCGACATAGACTTCGTGGGCTGTGGGGAACGGGATCATACCATATCCGATCAAAACTTCTGCTTACGTTATATGGTTCTAAATATAGGATAACTATTTCTAGAAACACTTAAAAATCTTAATTGTTTATAAAAATTAAGGACCAATAAATATCAAATCAATAACTTTCAGTTAACTACTTAAATGTCAAAATTATAATTATTTAAAGAGATTAAATATGCAAACATATGTTGGTAAGCCTTCGTGAATAAATAAACAATCAAGTCATGAATAGACAAACTAGTTGAATAATAATTAAGAAACTTTGTCACCTGGGAAGATTATTCAATTGCACGCAAGCAGCGCGTGGTGCACAGAGCTAGATCGCCCGGCGTTTCCCCGAATTTCTTCGCATATTTTACGGATCAGTTCCAAAGTGCTATGCCCCTAAATTCTGACCCACAGTGGCCTAGACTAACCCGCAGCTAGTATTATTGAACTATATTTTACTTAAGATAATAATTGGAAGTGGTAATTGAGCTATCAGGCAGTTTCCGACAAGTAGCTGAGACGATCTTTAAACCGCTTTGAAAACAAATTTTGCTATTACAACCACTCTGGAAATGTGTCGTAGTAAGATTGAAATATTTCGTCAAAATCATAATTCAGTACAATTTTAAAATCAAAAATTTATAAGCGCGAAGAGTATAATAATTTATATAATTCTATTGGAATATTTATCCGGAATAGAGAAAAATTATCCCTTCAAATGAAGGTAACTCAAAACAAAGCTTAACTGCCACAAATGAGAAACTAATCCTCCAATAGTCAGAACCACGGGTACCTTTATAATACAGGATGCAAATGACTTGTTACTTCTGTAAGAAACCGGACCATTCAGAGAAACAATTCTATGCGAAACCAGAGTAACAGGGTTATTGCAATGTAAAAACTCAGAGAAGACTGCCAGTGATCAGAAATATCTAGGGGGTCGAATATCTAGAAGACCCATTAGAATCATACGAAATTACACCAGATGAGCAGTACAAAATCGACTGCTACAGAGAGTCTGCCGAGTTTCTGTAATTTGAAATATTCTGATGCATACGCATACAGATTACTAGTAGATTCCAGAGCACTTATTAAGTTTATTAAACATACATATATACATGTTTAGGAAAGTTGCATTTATTTCACATGATTGACCTTCTTTATATTGATAACAAAAAATGATACCCTAATGAGGACACATCATAGATAGCTCGGAACAAAGTTGTAGAAAATGATAAAGATATCTACATAGAAAACCGCATCTTAATCCTCGAGGGGGGTTATAAAATAAAAAACCAAGCATTAATCGTGCCCTTTTATAATAATGGAAAGATTAATAGCGCCAGTATCACTATCTCCGCAGGTATTTAGGCCAAAAGGATCACAGATCTATTAAACATTACTATCGTAATGCTACCAAATGTTAATAAATAAACCTTCGGTCGCATTGATCTTCGGCACTACAGTTTGAATTTTTTAATCTTTTATTAATTACTCTCCTACCTTGAGGAAAGCTTGCTATGGCGCCAGGTCTTTCTTAAAATAGTTTTCAACAGCAAAAATTCTTAAATATTAAATCTATATAAAAATATTAAGATCTTCTTTGGATCAAATGCATCAAAACTATTCGTGAAAAAAACACTATACTATTCATTTCACTCTAAACTGATTTTATTAAAAATGTGATGTACCGAAATGTCCAGTCAGCTCATTTTCTTAAATTTTGGTAGAGGGTATGGTTCGCTTAAGAGAAAGCTTTTTCGCTTCTGATAAAATAAACTATTCAACATTTCTAAAATTGGAACAAAAACCATTTATTCTTCATATTGAAAATGGTGCAAGTAATATAAAATATAATGAGATGAATAATTCTAACAGTTTTATAACATTAAAAACTAGAATCTACCTAATATGCTAATTGGGCCTAGCACTCCAGGACTCAGTCATTTCTAATTTTAACTTCTCATATAAATTACAAAACTACTTTACTTGCTGTCGGGAAAACAGGAAAAATCTACAAGAAGAGCATCTTAGTTCAATAAAATTGGGAATTTCATACCGGCAAAATGAGGTCTTTCTAACCGGAAAAATTGGCGGGGATTTCAAATCGGCAAAACTAGAGCTTCGATTCGGCAAAATATGGGATTGATTACACGCATTTCAGCAAAACAAAAGGGATCAAATGTCAGCAAAAAATAAAATTAACAAAAGGAACACAATATGGCCGAAAGACCAAATGCCACTCACAATAAAATAAGTAGAATACACTGGATTTTTCGTTTTAGTTTTCTAATTTGCATTTTAACAATGAGCTGATTATTCTTAGGAAAATCTACAAGACACTTTTATAGCATTTAATATAAGCCACTCGCATGCTAAATTTGTGCTAACGCACAACTTCTTGAAAGGAGCTACTTTAAAAATTCATTACGCGTCACGTGTCGAGAGGTTTTGCCAAGAGATTGAAACAAAAGGCTTACCGGCTAAATCGAAGCTTCTGTTAAAGTAGGCTTCTGAAAGGCAACTTTTCGGTTAGAATTCAAACCTGGGAGAGACTTTCAAGATATCTAGATCGGTAACAATAGACTTTCCAAGACAGGTATCAGCAGAGTCGGAACACGTCTTTTCGTCCGCTTCTGCTATCTTCTTAAAGGGTTTGAAATATCTACATCCTGGACTAGGCTCAGCTATTTTATTATCTTCTTTTGTTCATGAATCATCTGGCTTCTCTCTTTTCCCTCAGCAGCAATTATATTCTGCTATTCCTGAATTTCTACATCCAATTTTCAATTCTTCAACATCAGTTGTTTAATCACCCCTGCTTCTTGGACCATTAGAAAGCCTAGATGGAGTACATGATTTACGATTGGCTGGTACTGTACAGAGGGATTCGTAGAATTATATAAAGAATGATTTGGATATTAAGTACAGCGATGGATTCGGCCAATGGGCGTATCATGTGGTTTGGGAAGCGTGAATAGCAATCTTTTCGGCAAATGGGTTCAATTATGAGCTCGGAAAGCGGGGTTTTTGCGCCATACAGTCGGGAAACCTACGGTTCAGAGTCAGAATCAACATAAAAACAGTTATAAGGCTTCAGATCCTGTATGTCTAACTTTCTTAGCTTCTTGTGTAAAAGGTCACTAATTTCGTAGACAGTGGGGGAGAGTACTTTTAAGATTCGGTAAGGTCCTGAATATTTAGGGTAAAGTTTTGCAGTTATTTTTTTTACTTTTAAAGAAGGGATTCGGCTTCGGGTTAGAACTAAGGATCCACGTGACAATCGTAATTTACGGCGTCTAAAATTATAATGTCGAGTCTGAGTTTGAAATGCGTTATCTAAATTTTTATTACCCAGTCTCTCATAACTTGAAGTTTCTTCATTCGCTCAGTCCATAACCTCGGGGCTTCTGGACAAATTTGAGACTCACCCTCCTCGCGTCTACGTAGTAAGTATATCAGTTTAGGTTCACGCCAAAGGTTAAGAAAAGCGGGCGTAACTTTTAAAGTTGAGTGATAAGCAGTGTTATAGGCGAAACGTAGCTCTGAAAGATGCTGATCCCAAAGACGGTGATTCTTATAATTAAAATAAATCATGATTGTCTTGAGTACGCAGTTAACGCGCTCAACCGGGTTAGCTTGGGGATGGTATGGTGGAGTAGTTTCTTGAAAAATATTAAATTCTTGTGCCAACGAACGAAGAGTATATTATTATTATTATTATTATTATTAGTATATTATATATTATTTATAAACTCAGTTCCATTATCCGTTAGAAGAACCTGTGGGATATACCAACGTTTAATGATGAGTACAAAAAAAGAGTCACGGATCCGTGAACCGGTCGCGGACAGCAAAGAGACACATTCTACACACTTGGTGAACAAGACTTGTAGCACTAACACATATTTGAACATATTACGACGTGGAGGGAAAGGTCCCATGATGTCAGCGGCTACAACTATCCATGGTTTTTCCACGATCCTCTGTCCCAAAAATCCGGAAGCAGCTTTTTGGTCCACTTCGTAAGTCTGACATACTTCACATCTTTCAACGAAATCGGTCACTTCGCGATAGCATCCAAGCTAATAATAATCACTAGCAATTCGCATATAGGTTTTTTTTTGTACCGAAATGGCCTGCTTGGGGTTCACTGTAGGCTTCCTTTAGTATAATTTTACGTTTGTCATCACCGGGAACTAGTTTCCACTCGTTTAGGTCTCGGACAAGGCTTGAAATCACGGGATCAAAGCGGTAATAATAAAGCTTTTTTTCGGAAATTTTTCAATTGGGAAACTTTCTCTGGGAAATTGGTAACTGCGAGGAATCTGCGAAAATACCACGATGTTATAGGGTCAGAAATGAGGTTTATAGGTTCTAATCGCTCTTCATATATTCGGGAAAGAGGTTCGGGAACATGGTGTAGGGCTCCCTTTCGATTAATTATAACATAGTCGTATTCCAGCAATGATAGAGCCCTTCAAGCCAATCTACCTGTCAGATTTTTAAGGTTATATAACCAGCGCAGACTGCTATGGTCAGTAATAACCGTAAAATAGTAACCCTAAACATAAGTACGAAACTTTCGAATGGCCGAGATGACTGCGAGGCATTCTTTTCAGTGGTATTATACTTTTTCGGGTAATGATAGAGATCTTCTAGCATAGGACAGTCGATAGTCTGAGTTAACGTTAAAGTTTTAAAAGGAACCTCGAAATTGGCACAAGCCAATATATGGGTCTTAGCCAGACAAGCCTTAATTTCTTTAAAGGCTAATTATTGGTCGTACTCCCGAACCGATTTTTGTTTCTTACGAAGAAACTTTGTTAACGGTGATGCTAACGTCGCATAATTTGGTATAAATCTTCGATACGACGAAGACATTTATATAAAACGTCTTAACTCTTTTAAATTCTGGGGAATTGGGATTATAATATGGGTAAAACTTTAGCGGGATCGACCTGCTGTCCTCTTTCGTTAAGTAGATAACCTAGATATTGAACTTGAGATACGCAAAACTCGCATTCGTTAGGATTGATTTTAAGTCCAGAATTTTTAATTTGAGTATGAACTCTTGAAGACGATTTCCAATGCTCCTCGAAGGTTTCTGTCACTATTATTATATCGGCCAGATAGGAAAAGCAATGAGATTCCATTTCTAGGCCTATCAGACGATCCAATAACCTCTGAAATGTCGCAGGAGAATTCATAAGCCCGAAAGACATCCGTAGAAACTGGAAGAGCTCGCGGTCTGGTACTGTAAAGGCAGTCTTATCGCGACTTTCCTCCTGCAGTGGGATCTGTAGAAAACCCTTCTTTAGATTGATTTTTGATATGTGCTTAGCTTTGCGTAATTTATCTAGTAGCCCTGTCATCTGTGGGAGGGGGTAGGTGTCCTTCTTCGTGACTTTATTCAGCTTGCGAAAATCTAGACAATAGCGGGAACTTTTGTCGGGCTTGTGAACTTGAATAAGGTTAGAATTATCCTTTGGGTTGATATAATTGAAAAGCATTGTTTGACAATTTTCTAACGGATCGGTTGGGCAAAAGGACTTTATTCAATTACGGTAAAAGGATTGGGAAAAGGTTCGGCAAAAAGATCGGTTTGGGGGCTATCAAACGAATCAGCAGGGAGAGGGTTGAGGAATGTAATATTAATGTTAAATCTGACGTCGTAGAATCCTGTCTACCCTGCCTAGTTTCGGGAGAAATTGAAAAGTCAGATAAAACTTTAAAAATTTTGCTTAAGGGCTATTTGGGCAAGATAGGAATCGCATTAGCCCTCTCTAATGACTCCCTTCCCCGTTTCCCGAACAATTGGGCCAGAAAGGTCGGGTTAGTTTCTTTCTACCACAACCAAAGCAATAAACATTCTTGGGTTCTGGACATTTTTGATGACGATGATCCTCTTGATAGCAATTCCAACATATCAAGACTTGGTCCTCGGGCTTAGTCCTTTCTTGGTCAGAGACTACCAGTAATAATGGGTTACTTGGTGATTCAGGATGTTTTGAATTACTTCAGGAATTTTTTTCAGTGAGCCATTTATTAATAGGGTTAGGACTAAGCATAATATTAGTACCATTAGCGTGATTTCAATTATCCTTACTCTCAGAAATATTACTAGTGGTTGGCTTTCGGCCAGGTTTTGAATTAATCGCTCTTGACGGCCCTATGTCCTTGGCTAAATATATGTTTCTAATGGAGCCTCACATTTACACTCGGGATCTTCTTATCCTAGTTAAGACACCACTTCTTCACGGCTTATCGTTTGTCTATTAATTAATTCATGATAAGCCAAATCTGGAAATAGTGACCAATAGTGAGCGTTTAGGTTTTTGAAGGCTCTTGCATGTGAAAGAATTTATTTTTGAACGTCGTATAGTATAAAGTAGAATAAGAATAGTTACTCTGGAGTAGATGGGCTCGATGATTATGAATCTGGAACCAGATTTGCAAAATTTAAAATCGCATATCCAATATGGTTGACAAGTTTAAAAAAAACGGATTTTCATGAAACTTGGAATCTGGGGGTTTGTGGGGTCTTTGATAACGAATCTGTAGTCAGATTTCAAAAGTTGAACATAGCGGTTTCAAAATAGTGGACAAATTTTAAACTCAGTCCGCCATATTGGATCCGCCAATTTGAATTTTGCAAATCGGGCTCTGGATTCGTAATAAATGAAACTCGAAGGAGCCCACTCAACTATTAAAGATTTATTGAAAAGCAGCATCGAGGATCACAGCACTGAATGGGAAAAAAATTTTATAACAATTTGCATGGCATACAATAATATAAACCTCGAATACCCCGGGTACAAAGTATCTTAATACAAAAAAAGTCGCACTATGACATCTTATCGCTAAGGTAAAGGACATCAGGACTAATCTACACATCACAGAAGACCGAGCAATGGATATTAAACCACAAGTTGATTTGGCGTGGAAAAACGATGGCAATGAACATCAGTTAGAGGAAGCCGCGTCACATGGTCAAGAAGGGGCAATTGGCGTTCTACCTTAACCTGTTAATGCTAAAACATCACACTATCCTCCAGAAATGGAAGACCTTACGTAACCAGAGGTAGAAGCAGAGGTTTAGCTTAGCGATGTTCGATTCTCTT
This sequence comes from Druon quercuslanigerum, assembly GCA_010014905.2. Classification (NCBI taxonomy): domain Eukaryota; kingdom Metazoa; phylum Arthropoda; class Insecta; order Hymenoptera; family Cynipidae; genus Druon; species Druon quercuslanigerum. The sequence continues at coordinate 8,035 of JAAAKG020159098.1, read as the reverse complement.
TTAACATCGATTCTACACCTGGTGCCTGGCTTTATGCTTCAGGGCACTACGTATTTGTTACCTTGAAAAGCTGACGCTTAAAACCCATCTGAATTTTGACCAATAGCCTATTTGCTAACAATTTATCAATTTTTTACAGATATCATTACATATAATGTATATTCTCAATGCGACGAGGATGTCATTCTTACAGAATAATAAAAAGAATGGCGTAAAAACTCGAGAGCCACTAAAGATTTAGTCATTATAGACGCTGCTGCTATGGCTCAAGTTCGTAAACATTGACAACAAGCAAGCGTCTCCTTCCGTGCCGCTTAAATATTTGCTAGAAGTCTTAAAACTATACAAAAACTGCCCACGCATCATGGACTTTCTAAATTGTGGGATAAGACTATGGTTCTGCTTAGCAGTAGGTCTCAGGGTTTTAGAGTACATGATAATGAGGATATTCATTAAGTGAGCCATCTTCTATACATGGATAACCAGAAGCTGTACGGTGGTTTAGCCTAGAAACTGCAGCAAGTGATTGATGTCACAAAACAGTTGTCCAATGATATCCACATGGACTTCCGACTTAATAAATGTAGAACAGTGCATTTAACCATAGGGGAATTAGGGACCACAGAGTTAGAGAACGCTATTCTTGAATCTATCGGTATTCAACAGGCGACAGTTAAGAAAAGCCTAACGACTGTCTTCTCTACACGACTCAGATTGATTATGAAGAGTATTCTCAATTTGGCAAACAAAATTAGGACAAGCAACACATATGTCATCCCTCTCCTCACTTATTCCTTCGGGCTTATCAAATTGTCTAACACTGAACTTGAAAAGTTAAACAATATCTTCAGCGTAAGAATGACGAAGAACCGAATGCACCACATTAATTCAGCGATTGAAAGGGTAATTCAACTGCGACATCTAGCGGGTAGTGACATTGTAGATGTCAAGAAACTGTCTAAGTCACAAGTTATACAGTTACGAGACACCTTATATTCAGATCTTACTATCAAAACGGATCATTACTTTCGAGCTAATCGACCTAGCATCGTGAATACCGTTAGAACAAAAAGGTGGAAGAGTCTACATCATCGACATTGCTTATCCACTTAAGCGAAATTTGCAGTCAAACTATACAACCAAGATCCATAAGTATAACAAGTTAAGGCATGAAGTAAAGACCATATGGAGGAATATGTATCATGCATCTATTCATTCTATTGTGATTTCGGCTACGTGCAATGTACACGCAAGATGCACTAAGCATCTTGAACATTTAGGAGTAAGTAGGGTACTGGCAGAAGTTCAGAAAGTAATCAGTAAGTAACTAATACCCTATGGATTGTCATATGATAGCTCTAAGAAAGCATCCAGAGGTGACTCTTGTCACCTCTAGCATTGGCGGTCGCTGTTTAGATATAAAAGCGGTAAAGAAAGATTTCCAAACTACACCATGCTCGTAATTGTGTACCTACAACATCATCGCAGGAGTTATCAAGTATCATATTAAATTACCTTATAACCTCCTCTTCTCATCATATACTTGACTTAGTGCGTGGCTATGATGTAAAACCGGGTGCACCCGAGTAAACGTTAAAAACAAAAATAAGTTAAGGGGCGAGATCCAAACTACATATTTCTTGTAATTGGTATCTAAACATCATCGAAGGAGGTTTTAAGCATCGTGTTAAATTAACTTAAAACATCCTCGTCTCATCAGTCACTTGAATTAATCCGTGACTATGATGTAGAACCGAGTGCACCCGAGTAAGCGTTTGAAATAAAAATAATAATGCCACATTGCCCCAATGCAGCACGCACAATAAGCCTCTGTCGGATGGAGGTTATGGTTCAGTTGGCTGCGGCAGCAGGACCGAACCAAAGGCCCTGGACAAACGCAAGAACATCGTTTTAAATGATTGGACCAACACAGGAGGAACATCCTTACCTGTTGTCAAGGAAGCTTACCGGTGCGAAGAGGATACATGCAGATTTTACATGAATGTTGGGTTTTAGTATTTAAGAGATTAGATATCCTATTTACGCAAACCGGGATATGAAGCTTGTTTCAAGAACAACATGCTTCAGCGAACATACCACTCATTCGAGCAAGATCACCTTAGCATATAGCCGATAATTCCAACAGGAGAACAAGGGGATCAAACATCCACCGGGATGGAAAAATTAGCGAGCTGAAGCTAATACTGCTCTTTCTGATTTGCTCCCTGAAGGTGTTGATTTCTGGTATCTGAACTGCGTAGTTTACGAGAATGCGATTAATAGAAGCGACAAAAGAAGTAATGATGCTTCAGCACGCCGGAGGAAGACTCGTGAGCGTATTGCACAGCTTCTGTTCAAATTTAAACCGGCGAGACAGCATAAATAAAATCTTGAGTACGTGATTAGCTACATTAAATCAATCTACAAAGTCAGTCATTAGAGAATCATTAAAGAATCTGGTTTAAAGGAGACACTAGTTGACAAGTGTAAAATAAATTCGTTGAGATCGTTTTGGCATATAAAGACAATGAAAGATGGACAACTGGCATCACAAGTAAATAAAGGCTAAATAAGTGGCAGCTTTTCCAGAGAAAGACCGAAGAAATAATAGTGAGAATGTGTGAATGAAAGTCCAATTTGAAGAGATATACAAAGCCACTGGAACCTGCATCGGCGTCAAGGAAGCTAATAAGGTATGTCAAGACAAAAAAGTGTGGCGACAAATAGTTTTTAAGAAATGTATGATGAAGAATGCCAGTGTAATGAGTGACGCCTGAAATTTAAAACCTTGGAGTTTTAGGTTGGACTGGTTTTAATATAATAGAATCTTTTTAGAGGCCTGATACATGTGTTTTTATTTTGAATACATTTAAGGTTTTTATTGAATGAAATTATTAAAACTATGCTCCCAGATTTCAGTGCATTTTTAGAACATATTTTTCTCACGTTTTTAATTAATTTTGCATGATAATAATAATCTAATCCATTAATAAATCTAATAAGCTGAAACTTCTATCAGATTAAAATCAGTCTGCCCTGAAACTCAGTTTCAAATTAAAGAAAAGTCTTGGATACTAAATGATCCGAGTAAAGAGCTTCAATTAGCGACTTTGTGGAGCTCTTCGCCTAAGGTGATTGCTAGCGAGAATAATCAGCGAGCTAGTTCGAAACAGTGCTGTGAACCGAACGTGTTATTTGAATAAGCAGCACAGAAATTCTAGATTAACCTGAAAATCTATACCCTCTACCCCCCTCCTTAAATCGTGTCAATAACTTTTCTCATATGAACTGCATGATAGAACCGAGTGACTCACGATTATCCCGTAAGGGATGTGGCCTAATGGTATAATAAGAAATCCTACAACAATGTTAGTGCAGAAGTTGCAAAATAATATTGTAGGACTCTGCAATATTGTTTTATAATTAAGATCCTGCAACATGTTTTGTATTTTTTCAGAGCTTTGATTACTTATTAACAGATTAAGGATTTAACTTAGCTTTTAAAGTTATTTTTGCCGTTCGGCCTTTTCGACATCCCGCTTCTCAAAAACTACACGAATTCATTTCATTATTTTCATTGCACCTTCAGTTTACACCAGTTATAAACAATATTATGTACCACACGAAAAATTCTTTGGCTTCTCGCCCGAAGTAAAAGTATTCAGACGAAAAAGAAAAAATAGATAGAAGCGGACGGAAATTTCGGATGCGTTTCAACAATCACTTTGCATCTTTTTCAATCTTTCGTTTTTGCTAACAAAAAGATATTGTCGTACGCTGCTATTGTTAATGCTGCTTTGTTGCTACTATAACTATTCTGTTTACACTTTGGTAAAACGACATACGTGAAACGCTTTCTGATCTTTAGTCGACTGAAGACAGAGCACGAATTTAAGTAACATAAATACAGTTAAATTCAAAAACTAGCAATGATCGTTTCAATTAGTGAAGGATATGACGATTCTGCAAATCAGCTTAGTTCACCGAGAATAAAATGGCGAATCAGTCCCAGTGACATTCTATACGAAATGAAGCTGTTCAGAGAAAGGTGCAAACCTGATAAGTATCCTATCACAAAAAAAAAGAACTAAATACTCACCCACTCCTTCATTCTCTATTGCGAAGGAAGTGTGGTGGTAATCGTAAGTTTGGGTAATTTGAATATTGATTTCAAAATCATAGATTTTAATTCTTCATGTCCTACGGTCCAATTATAAATTAAATTAAAATTCGATCCAAAAAAATATATTTTTCCGAATTCAAAATTTTATTTAATAGAAAAAACTCCTTTCACATTCCTGACGTTTCGGTACATATGCGTACCTTTTTCAAAGGTTTTTAACCTGAGTTTAAAGATGGTTTAAAGTAGTCAAAGTAAATTAATTTAAGTCAAAATTTATAAAGTCATTGTTTAAAAAATTAAAAAATTAGTTATATATAAGTCTCAAATTGATGAGACTCAAATCAATTGAAAACTACATTTCTGGAAAATTAGTTAGAAAGGAAATATTGTAGGTTAAGACGGAAGAAACAGAAATTTGGTTAACCACGGTTTTTGGGGTCGCTGATGACGAATCTGAAATCAGATTTGCAGAATTGAACATGGTCAATTCAAAATGGCGGACGAAAATTTTGAAACTCAACCAATTGTCGTTTGTATTAAGTTGTTGCTTGTGGAAAGTTGTCAAACCTCCCTGCGTTTCACAGGGTTGAGACTGTCTTAATGTAATAAAGCCCGCATTACTTTTCTTTTCGTTTTTAAACAATTTTTTTTCTGTTTTTTTTTTAGTCTTTAACATGTTGTTTTTTACTTTTTTGAATTCTTCTTTATTTCGCTTTTTTATAAATAATCTTTAAATTTATTGTAGTATGTTTTTATATTATTTAAGAGTATTCAGTTGTTGACAGAATTTCGGATGCATCAGAGTATCTATATGTAGCAAGAGTTTTGTTGAAGGAGACCTGAAAAGCATGAGCTTTGGAAACATTTGTTACTGGTGGTGCACTGGAAAATCTTTTCGACAATTGCCTAGATGTTCTATCATAGTCCTGTTTAGTGTAGTACAAAAATATTATGTTGGGAAATTTATTTTTAGCCCAGTTAAAAAGTTGAGTAGAATCTAGAATACCTTTATTCACTTCAATAGACAACCTTTTTTGTGGTGCACTAAGTTGATCATTTGGTATAGATTCTTGAAATGCTGTTTTGCCCCGTCCGACACATATGTAAGCTTTGTTCATTTTTGACAATTTTTTCGTATAGCAGGAATCAAATGTGCTTGTAATAAAAACACAGCCGTTCTATCATGATTTATGCATTCGGAGAGCAACATAAAAGTGAAGTGTTAAGGTTCTTTGTCTTCTCTGTAATTAAGGACAGCAGCGAATATACTACACTAATCGTTGTTATAGTGAAATTGTTGAACAACGTTCTGAGCGACATATGGGTAGTTTTCCGAGTAGTCTATCTCCAAGAGACCCTCATTTTATTTTTAATTGTTTTTTAGATCGCTTATAAATTTTGATTGTTTCTTGGAAATAAAATGATGTGGGATCAGTTTTTCTAGACTTTCACATGATTCGGGCACGAAATCATGTACATTTAGGCACTCCTTTTATATATGCTGTATATAATTTTTTGGACATCATTTTCCAGTAGCACAGATGTTACGTACTCTCGCCAATCTGATAGTTTTGGAAATTTTTTTAGAGATTCCCAAGTAACAATCAGGTTTTTAATTTCTGCAAAGATAGTAATTGATGCAATTTATGGTGTGATTCTTTTGTTAGTCCCATCAAATTGGAAGCATCAAACATTGCCTCAAAAGCTAAAACACACCATTTAGGCCGCAGATCTGCAAACTTACTAAAACTTATCGGTATTTGCTGATATTCTCTTTTGAAATACCTATACAAAATCTTTATATCTAATAAAAGCATTCTTGTCGGAACATGCATTATCTTATCACCTTTTTTTATTTTTAAAACATCTTTTTTATTTGGCATAACGCGGCTGTTAATGTCGGAGTTATAATATTGCACAAATTTGTTAACAGTACATTGATGTCTTAAATCTCTTGCCTTCTTAGCAATCCTTAGAGAAACATCAAACTCCTCAGCAATATCTCGTAATAACCAACATTCAGGCAATATTGTCAGAATGGATACTGTCAATGGATCGTTTTCGGGAGGGGAAAAAAACTTTTCTTTCAGTCCATACATCAACTGTTCCAATTTAGCTTCTCTTGATAAACAGATTTTCTTTTTTGGCTGAAATCCTTGATCTTCTTGAAGCCCCGAGGTTCCTTCATCTATCGAAACATTAGATGAATTTGAGGAATCGATATAGCCATCCAGTCTACAATTTGTACAGATTACAAGTTTCACATAAATAGATAGAATAAAATCTGAGCTTGCTGATATAAATATGAATTTCGTTAACATAAATTCTCTCTTTGATTTGGAATCAGTGAATTCTGATTGTCTATGGTTTGTTTATTGTAGAATTTAGGAATAGAATATTTCGTAGTAGTTTCGTCATTCTACTAGGATTGTTATCGAAGTCTTTACTCAGGGCAAACTGAACGGAATATAATGCAACCTCAAGTGACCAGAGATCTCTCTAATCTCGGATAATTAATTGGATATCTGGTTTTTTCACCTGGTGCCTTAACTTATGGACGGACCCTAATGCTTTAACATTAAGTCAAATTGAACAAGGATATAGTAGTCCCTTGAATATGGTACTAAATTTGAGTTTTATGAATCAATGAGGATTGCACTTGCATCAGATATTGCTGGTTTTATTTTACGAGTATTTACAAAAGCATTACTTCCTTCTAGGATTCACCAAGGTTCTCCGGATTCCAGGAGTGATGGTAGCAACTGCATCTATTATTGCAACAAGCATGAGTATAGGATTTCTTCAGGCCACTCTGGAACCACATCTTCGAGAATTTGATTTGGGTCCCGTCATAGTGGGTCTCATGTTTGTTATTAATGGAGGTACATATGCTCTCACAGCACCCGCATGGGGTTGGTTCTGCGATAAACGCTTTCACCCTAAGGTCAGCAAATAATTGATGATAATATAGTGAGGCCTATAATATTTAATTTTAACTTTATTTATGTAACGCATGCACATTTAACACGTTTTATCAGTCTTGGAAATATTTCTTTTTAAATGCACTTTAGAGCAAACGTAGTTATATAATATAAAAAGTTATATGGCGCACAATTTCCTATCACTCATATTAGTCTCATATTAATCATTTAGGAGTTATGGCAGAGAAAAGCGAAGCACTTTCTTGCAATTTCCAAAGAATGTCACATTTTACCTTAAAATCTGAAAGATTGTTTATTGCTGTCATTATTATATTGCTATTATATTATTCTATCTGTATAAATAATATAATATATTGTTAATTTATCATATGCATACATACATACATGTACTCACACAGGTATATTCGCAAGTATCTATGAACTTATCGATGTGTGTGGAATATCTACATTGCTCGTTTCTACATAATCTCTTAATAGATGGTAAGCTAAGCCAAAGGAAATATTCTCAAAACTTCGGAGTTTAGATCTTTAGAATTCCCCTTTCATTGCAATATTCAGGTACAGGAAGAGTCTGCCTCACCCCATCCCCGGCTAATAAAACCATTTGACAAGCAGTTACCGGGCAGTCAAAATTGTGGGATAAAAAGGTTGATGAATTTCCTTGAATCCAATGTTAAACGGGATGATTAAAAGAGTAAATAATTTTAGAAACGTGAATACTTCAAAACCTAAATTCTTATCTATAATTACTTTTTTTTAGATTGTCTAAATTTAGTCGTTCGATTCTTGATTTTATTTTCAGGAAATTCTGCCCATTAACTTGAATATTGGACGTTAATTAGGATTTTAAATTTGATTTTAATCTCATTTAGGATTCTTCAATTCCAAGTATCATTACACAGGCACACAAAATGAAAAAGTGAGCTGTTCCCGGAAAGGAAATGGTATAACTTTATATTTTTTGGGTCGC
>JAAAKG020159097.1:0-56432 GCA_010014905.2 Druon quercuslanigerum | reverse complement strand
ACAAAGCTCTCATCAGATCACTTGATTGCATTATATAAATGCATCCGTGACTGATGATATACCGGGACAGCCCCGTGCAAAAACTATTCTAAATATATGAAAATCCAACTCTAAACAAAAATGTCTTCGACATGTTGGACTGTAACCATCTTAAGCCTGTGACAACATTTTTTTATAATAATAATAATAATAAAGAAAAATAAATATTTCGAATACACAAACTTCGATTCCCCAAAAACTTAATTAATTAGTTTCTTTTCAGTACAAGTTAGGAATTTTCTGATGCAAAAAATGAATTCTTTAAGCTTCGAGCCCTATAATATTATTGAAGTAAATTGACTGCAGAAATACGAAACGAACATTTTCTGCGAATGACGTGCGTGGAAGGAAAATGTGTTGTCCTTTGAAAAAATCATTATTTGTAACGATCTCTGTATTTTGACGATTCACCGAAATATTTTGATGATAATAATTGAGGGTTCCAGGCTTAAATTCTAGTGCTTTCAGCACTAGAATTAAATTAATTAAAAGGCTTAATCAACAGTTGTCAATAGTTCGGAAATTTCAGGAGGACATAGACTTATGAAAAAAATTTGACAACTAATCCCGAAATTTGGGACGACGCGATTTATGTACTTTCGAAAAACAATTTTTATTACCCTTTCTATTAAACAGGTTTCGTGAATATAAAAAATCCTTTCATCACATACGATTGCCAACAAAAAATCTTCTATGGATGATTCATATACAATTATCATATTTATTTATACTTTGATTTCCATCTATAGAATCTATTTATAGATTCCTATAGTACTGTCTGAGAATGTATTTAAATAATTTTTTCTTTGTAATATATAATTATATTTTCAATTTAAAAATGGAAGATCCCTCAAGGAATCGACTCAGGTTTTTTTTTTGTAAAGGGTATTTGATTTGTTTCCGGTGGATAGTTTTACTGAGACTGAACTCGAATTTTTGCGTCATAATTGTCGCTACGTTCAAAGAGAATAGACAATAGACGTGAAACTTATTCTTCAGAAAACGATTGAAGCAGAACAAAACCTTGTTTTATTCACCTTTAAAGAAGTATGTACTGAGTAAAAACTAAATAGTATGAATTTCTTTCAGAATTACAAATGTGAAAATCTTGAATTTTGAAGCTTACATATCCTATTATTCCTATTTTAATATAATTAAAATAAAAATTTAATTAGTTTAATTATTTTATTTTAGATCTATATATATTAGAGATTTATATGTGAAAATCTTCAATTTTAAACATTTTCTTTCCAAAATTGTTCCATTTTTATCGTTTTCAATTTTAAATCTTTCATCTATTTTAAAAATTAAAAATTGGTTCGAGAAATGAATTGGAGAAACAAAAACCAAATTTTAGCGTTTACTGACAGAAATTTTTTTTAACGTAAATCTGCTTCAAAGTGCGATACGGGAGAAGCGTTTAATTTAATTAAATAACCCAAACCGGATCATTTTTCTTTCGTAACTTTTAGCTTTAAAATGTGTGTTTTTCTTTTTTTTTAATTTCAAATAAAAATTAATTTGATTGCAAAGCATTAATTAATGTAAATAATTGGAATTTTTATAACCAGATTACAGTAAAGCTTATCTAATACCTTAAAAATGTAAACCTTTTTTTAAAACCTTATGAAATGCGTTTTTAGTTACTCATTCCAATTAATTAATCATTAAGGAATCACTAAGTTAATCATAAAAAGTTTCGTATTGTGTTTTTTTTTCTCAAACAATATTTTCTGTCCCTCCTATTTTGTATCAAAGTTTCTCAAAGAAAATTAAAAAAGTTTTTGTTGGTAATTGATAATCTTCACTATAAACTTTTTTTCAATTTCATTCAAAAAATTATAATTATATTTTGAAAAATATTCAAGAGATTGTGCAACTTCTAGCATCATATCAAAGCATGGCAATGATTGAATGAAAAATAAGGGATGTTCTTTTATAATAAATGTTAATAACAATAATAATTTTATACATTTTCACAATTGACCATTGCGTGATAATAAATAACTCTTGCAACTTTAGTAAACAAAATTTTTTTCGTTCAGAAAATCACTTCGTTGCTTATTAGTTCACCTAATTTTGTATTACAATTAAGTTGATTATTATGCAAAATATTTGTATTGTATGAGTGCCCCTGCATATACGTAGGACGTTCTGTATTATGGGGCAGTCGCTCTTGGAGCGAACAAAAATGGCAACATTACCTTTTCGCCAGTAAAATTCGCGTTAAATATATAAATATAAAATAAAAAATCTGCCCGCCTGGTGGGCACACTTTCATCGCGCGCTGGGCGCGCGACTGTTATTTCTCGCGCTTCGCGCTCGATAATGTATTTACCTCGAGCTATGCGCTCGGTCTTTGTATGTTCCCCACACTTGTGCACAGAATTTTTAAAACTAAAGGTCAAAGTACCGACAGTAGTAACTTAGTGATTGTGAATTCTCTTTTGTTAAAGCTCCTTCAGCTTTAACGAACACATTCTCATCACGTATCTCGTGCTTCGCATTTGATCTTTTTCAAATGCACAATTTTTATCAAGTTATGTCTTACCGTACTTTTCATAGTTTGGCCGAAAAAATGTACTTTTTGGATTTTGCAATATTTTTTATGGTGCCAAAATTTGAATTTTTGATTTTTCAAGAAAATTCAAAAAGTTGTTATGATAATCTTGTAGGGCATTCTAAAAGCAATATTTTTCTTCTCTTGACTTTTTTTCATCTCGTGCGTTATTTGGCTTAAATTGGTCAGTTGTTTTAATGAAAAAAGTAATTAGGATAATTTTTTTACTTTTTGAATACTACAAATATGCGTATATAAAATTTTGAATTAAAAAACGTGGTCTCAAAAATATTCAAAATGCGGTCACTTTTTGAATTTTTATCCAATATGGCTAGCTAATCCAACGGCCAATCTAATATAACAATTTTTTCAAAAGTTATCGTGCTCACAGACAGACATACAGACAGACACATTCGTAAAAACCTGTTTTTCGGATTCAGGGGTTCTCAAAACGTGGACATTTAACAAAAACTGGGAGGGGGGGCGTTAGTTTTACACAAATCTAATACCTTCTCTGATGAGAATGTAAAAATATCTTTTTACACTTCCCATAAAAATTTAATTATCTTCAAATCCTACAAAAGTGTTGTATATCTGATGAAAACGAAAAAGTGTACACTTTTTTAACAGTAAATTCTAAAAAATATTCAAATTTGAACGCTTGAAAGTTTGAATGTGAAATTCAAAAATGTTAAATTTTAAATTATGTATAAAGCTTTATTTTGAAATTATATAAATATTACGAATTTCAATTTGGAATATTTCATGACCGTATAAAATTTTTAATGATTCAAGTTTTAGGCTCTTACTTTAAAATGATTATGATTGTTAAGGGCGTGTTAAAACGAACCCCGCGCCAAATAAAATTAGTCGTGCTTCATTGAAGTCCTTTCTAGAAATTTATTTTATTTTTATGTACTACAAGATAAAACAATTTTGATAACTAGACCGAAGCCTTTTTTTAATGCAAATGTGTTAAAGGGCTCTTTGTCAATATTTGTACTTACTATAAGGTCTTTTCAAAGAACAAATTTTAACTTACGGTTGTTTTATAGTCCAAATTAAAACCTAATAGAAACAATATAACTTTTTTGTTATAAATTTATAAGTGCTATTGATTAATCAAGAAGGGTCATCGAAAGTTCAGCAATAGATCAATCCACGTGTCTCGAAGACGCGAACACATTCCCAGTAAAAAAACTCTTATAAACAAGTAAAATAATGTTATTGAAACATGTAAAAACGATATTAGCAGGTTATGGTAGGTCATGAAAGATTCTTATTTCCGGGCATAGGTGCGTCTGCAGCACGCGAACAATATATCATATACATTGCTGTTGCAATCCCATTATTAAAAAAGTTTTCCTCACATCAATAAGATTAACAATATATTTATTGAATGTACAAATCCGCATTTCCAGATCATAAGAGGTCATAGAAGGTTCGTCAATAGTTAATTCGGCGTCTCTTGAAGGCGCGAACAAACATGTCAAATACAGTACTGTAGTATTTCTAATATGGACAAAGTTTTTCTCATATAAGCAGAATATACAAAAAAATTTTAAGTGCATAAATCGGTACTAGCGTGTCTTAAAACTTTCAATAGATCGTATTTTGAATATGAAAAAAATTCATATATAAACAGAATAAACTATTTATTTTAACTTTATGAATCAATAAAATTTTTCTTATATGAACAAGGCAATTTTGTTTTGAAATCTCTAATAGCAAAAAACTACCTCAAAATGGCCGATATAGCACAAAATTCTATCAGACCTGGATATTACTCGGATCTACAATTATTCTTAATTTAATGATCATAGATCCTTTACTTTTCGAGATATGGTAAACACAAAAAAGTCACAGACGCACGAATTATATAAAAATATATCAAAAAATTATATTTGAAAATTTAGGTCATCACAAAACCGTCTATATGAGGAAGCTCAATTCGTCAGCGATCCATAAACAAATTTTTCGTACCCAAAACCAACCTCTTCTAATAAAATTGTTTGAACTACAATGGTACAATGGTACGGAGGACTCCAGACTCAGGAAAATCCCAGATTAACGCCTGATATTTCTTGGATTATATACATGATTATATATGCAATATGCATTTGAAAAACAACGTAGAGTGTCTATCATGCGTGATTCCACATTCACAAGTAAAAGCCAATGTGGACGTTTTCTCAATTTATAAATACTCTGGTAAGAGGAAACTCGTGGCCACTCGAGTCTCGGTTGACGAAGACTACAGTTTGTGGTTTCCAAAATCAGATCCACCTATCAGTTATCAATATCAAGTGTTCAAAACGAAAATAGGAATAGACTTTCAAAAGATGAGAAACCCAACCTTGTGGGAGAGCACATCTCTCCTTCTTGTACTGATCCTACCAACGTCTGCTGACCAAAATTTGATTCAGGCTGTCCAAAACTCCAGGAATTTTAGCTGCAGGGAACCTCAAAATCGAGCATACAATCTACAGGATTTGATGCAAGAAGTTCATCAAAATTCAGCTGAGACTCCAACCCATCCTGCTTACATTATTTTTAAAAGATGTGATGCTCACACTGGATGTTGTCACACCACTGAAATGAGTTGTTCTCCAGTCACAAGTTTGAATTACTTGGAGGATGTGGAAATCAGAATTTGGAACGTGGAGACCAACGAGACCAGGAACATATGGATTAGAATCGAGCAACATCGCAAATGTGCTTGTGAAGAAACCAGCATCAGTGACAGGATAGCCCAAGAAAGCCGGAGACCTCGTATTAAGATTCTCTGACGTTAGTGTTTTGTTCAGAAAAATATTAAAAGAGAAGTTAGAAATCCTGGATTATCTTTTGAACAATCATCAGAAAGAATTCTATAAAAACTCTCCTATCGTGACTTTATTTAAAGTCAGAAAAATCTGTGAAGAATAGTTTTAGATTCTCTTTCAGATTAATCATGAATCCTGTTATTTCATTTTGATTGTTCATTATGCAGGAGGAACAAGAGAGCAAAATGGTTTATGAAATTGTTTAATGAAAGATAAAAGTGTAGTAAAATCTCAGTGGGACAAAAATCCAGTGTGTTCAAAAGTATATGAGTGTTACGAAAATTTGAAGTGCTGTATAAGTAATCCCAGTGAAGATTTAGCGAGACTTATGAATTTAGAACCAGACGTTCTTGAAGTGAAATTATTCTGGAAAAAGAATTGGCTTAACTGTTTAAATATGCCCGAGAAATATATTTGGCAGAGTTCCCAGTGAATCTCTTTGCGGCGCCAGTAAATCGATTCATCAAGAGTCTCAGCTTATCAACGAGTAACAACTCCTGTTTCTCGTAACCGCCTCGTCTGCCAGAGAAAGAACATTTTTTTTTGTAAGATCATTGGAGGAGTTCTGAAACTGAAAAGACTTCTTACAAAACTCAGGAATCAGAACTCGCAGGGAAAATGATGATATATTACTATCCTGCTAGTTTAAGAAACAAAAAGCAGTATTTATTTATTGTTGTGTGGTTTTAAATTGCAATTGTTCAATTTTAAAAACTTATTTACATTCCAGTCATTTCATTATGAAATACTAGTACATAAGGACTGCATTAAAGTGTAGATGATTTAAATTTGTAATTATTTAATTTTTGTGTTGAAATTGTTTGTAAACATTAAAACCGGGTTGATTGGTAAAAAAATTAAAATTTTTAGATTTTTTATTTGGAATGTTCATATTTTTACGCTTTAAGTTAGAAGTTGTTAAATTCGTAATGCTGCTTTTTAAAAATAGTCCGTTTTAGATACTACCAATTTTAAATGGGAAAGTTCGAATTTCATATCAAACACATTTTTTAAACGTTTTGTATTTGAAATTGTAAAATTTTTAAAATTTGATTAAATATTTAAGCATTTTTCAGTTCCAAATTCGTTATGCCAATCGTTATGCCTAGTATCCTAAAATTAATCTTATGCAAAGTGTATTAAGGATAATTTAATATTTTTCAATAAGATAATTTTTTAAATTATAATACATACAAAATTAAATGCAAGTCTCGGATTAACTAGAATGTTACATAAAGTCGCACAGAATTTCGAAAAAAGTTCACAATTAGTCGCATCACAAACATCAAAACTTTAAAGATAACGCTTTTTTCAACAATAGTCATTCAACTTGAAGGATTCTGAATCTGGGGTTAAATATTTTATTTTTCAACTGTTAACCTAGTTAACTTGGATTATTTTATAATTAGAGAAATTTATAATTTACTATAAATATTATATATAATGTAATATACAAAATTAATATAGATACAGTCTTCAATTAAACATGAAACGCTTTAAATTCCTAATATTTCTAGTCAAAATATATTACATTTAGTTGAATTTTCAACCGGAAGACAAATTTGTCACAAAAGACTTAAGTTTTAAAATTAAAAAGTCGAATAGATTAGAAAACAGTTGACTCTTAAGCCCAAAAGATTAATTTATAATCAAAGAAATTAATCTTCAACCAAAAAATTTAATTTTTTACCAAATAATTAAGGTTTTAGCCAAACAGTTGAATTTTCAATCTACAAAGGTCAATTTTCAACAGAAAATTTGAATTTTAAAACAAAAACAAAATCCAGGTAGAAACTCAATCAACCTGAAAAACTTAATTTTCAAGAAAAAATATAATTTTTAAACGAATAGTTCAATTTAAAACCAGAAACTTAAACTTCCAATCAAAAGAAACGAATTTTTAACAAAATTTTTTACTTTTTAACCGAATAAGTAGTTAAATTTTGAAGCAAAAATACGAATTTTTTAAGACATTTAAATTATCAGCCTGAAAAGTTGATTTTTCAACAACAAAAATTAATTTTTACCCAAATAGTTAAATTTACAATAAGTTGGACTTTTAATCAAATCAGATAAATTTTTAACACAATAGATGAACCTGCAACCAAAAATGATTAGTTACCTACCATAAAAGAGGAATTTTCAATTAAAAAAAGCGTATGTTCGAAAACTGTAATTGAATGAGAAGTTAATCGATTTTAAACGTTTTCAACTTAAAAGTGTCCAACTGCAATGTGTAAGTGTCCGATGCTTGCAATTTGAAAAAATAAAACTTTGTTTTTAAATTCAATTTTAAATCAAAACATGTTTTGAATTTAAATTTTAGAAGTTTCTTTGTAATTCAGGTTGAAACTTATTAGAGCGAACTTGAGGAAAACGAAAAAAGTCGATTAGCCTCTTTTTTGCAAAAGCCCAAATGCGTGAAGATCAGAGCCCTGAAAATGTAACTTAAATAAATTGCATTTTAAATCTTGCTATAATGTTAACGAAATTGAAAGTAGAAAATTTCAGCATTGAAAATGTCGAAGACCCCCAGTGCTTACGGAATTTAAATCTTCGTTGTGTTAAGAGATTTAGAGACCTCAGATTAGCTTTTCGAAGAAACTCGTCGTTTAAGAGAACTTAGGTTGATGTTGCGAAGCAATAGAATCACTTTGGCTGGTCTTGAATATTTTATTCTAGTATTCCAATTTTCTATAGTACCTAAAAATAAAATATTTCTTTTATTCACTTCTTCATCTGTTCCGATAAAAAAGATCTAAAGATAATTTTATCTTCCAGGCAAATTCCCTTACAAATTTGTTCTGTATCTATACAAAAGTGAAAGAAGATAACAATTAAAAGCTGACCTTTATTTTCGAATACATATTTTCTGTGGAATTTCAAGTTCAGACAAAGAAATAAAAGGCGTTTTTTTTCTCAGATAAAACCAGAAACGTAAAATTAGTTTATTTTAAATATTTAAATTGTGCAAAAAGTTATTTCTGATTATAATATGCATTTCATTAAAAAAGATACCTTACAGTTATTGGAAAGAATGAACGCTAATGAACAAACCATTAATACTATTAAATATTTTATTACATTTTCCGTGACAGAATTACTTTATCTTTTTCAGCCCTATATAAGAAACTAAGAAAGTAACATGAATCTATTAACCTAATTTTTATTGTAAGCGACAATCAGTTTCTCGATTACGTCGAATAAAACGATAAAGAGAACTAAAACAAAATCAACGATTGCAGTCACGCTTACAAAATCATGTAACCTTCATTGAAAATTGCCAAATATATTGTCCAATATATTTTACCAAAAATATGGACAATGCACAATTTAAAACTAAGCCACGGCTACAACAAAAATTAATAGTAAAATTTGGATCCATTTTTAAAAGAAAAAGGAAGTCGAAATCAACAACGCACTTTTCGGAATGTCCTGACAATCTTACAATACTGAACTAAATTCTTCCGATCGTTTGTACATCACTCAAAATTAAGAACAAAAGATATATTTCGTTTAATATGGGCATCCTTATAATTCGAACACTTTTTAGTAATTCGGTATGCGGATCATATTTATTTCTACGACGCAAATTCCTGTGATTAAATTTTCGCGACTTAAAAGCTCCATGAGATTTAAGTCACTCTGCTTCTTATAAAATATTTCCGTAGTCAAATGTTTCACAATTTTCAAATATTCAGTTATAACTATAAGGGTATTTTCCACGCATTCGTCGTCCTCTCGCTCTTCCTCTTACTGTGGGTCCCTCGTTGGTGCCCCGTGATAAGTGGCCACCACGCATCATGCCTTGCCCCGAATTTTGCCCTTAAACGAAACAAATTTAACATCTCGAGAGATCGTCTTGGAGAAAAAGAATTAACAAAAATGAAAGGCGAAGTGATTAATTGAAGATCATAAAAATTTAATAATTAGTAATAAATATAATAACTGAAAAACGTTTAAACTCCTCCGTTTCTACTGAAATAGTAATTTTTAACAGAAAAGACAATCAGAGAAACAAAAGAAGAGTTGAATTATTTTCTTATAATTAATTAAATAATTAAATAACACTTACTTTAGTGACTTTAATTACTTCTTTAGATAAAAAAAATAGATATCTCAATATTCTCTTGAGTTAAAAGAACAACTCTAAACAGGAAACATTGGAATCTCCATAATTCGATCTTTATTCATTTGATATAAACCTAAGCACGAACTTCGAATTACAGAAACAATTTATACTGTAATTATCAATTTCGCTCGCTCGTTTACTTAATTATGCTCTTTATCTAAATTTTTAATCTCTCAAGAGCAAATGAGTAATTATATTATCAAAATTAAAGTCACAAAAAAAAACTAGCATGCATTATTCTAAATGGTAGCCGATCTTGGTAATAAATTAGATCAAGCTTTTCAATGTCAAGGACTCTTTTTCATAAAGAAAACTTAAGCTTGAATGAATTGTTTAGTACCACATAGGAATAATACCTTGAGATGTTCCGAAAACGTACGCTAAGAAAGTGAAAAAGCTAAATATAAAATCATCAATATTTCAAGTACTGAGATGTAGCTTATCAGACTTGTAGGTAGGTATATCAAGAAAACGCCTCTGAATGAGAAATTAAAGAAACTTAAGAACAAAATCTGTAATAGTTTCGCCGCAAGAAAATAGCCTCCGTGAAAGAACGCTTGGAAAATGACAATATTTATCGCTCTGAATTCTCACCCCTGTTAGATTGGCTATTGTCCCAGACGATGGGAGTCGGTCTTGCACCGCGTGCAGTTCGGAACGGCGATCTCGTTGATCTCCTTGCACTGTTACCTCTTACAACGGGAGAATTACCTCCAGCGGCTGCAGCTGCAGCAGCCAGAGTTCGCTGACGAGTGTTGATGGAGGGAGTCGCTTCAGCTTCTCGATTTTCGTCTTTTCCATCGTCCTCGATTATTTCTATTCCAGATTCTTGTGCGGCGTCAACTTCAGTGTCGACGCTGTCATCGTCTACGGTTCCGGATCCAGAGGCACCGGGTTCTTCAGTCTGCTTTTCAACTTCAGAGCTAACGCCTGAAATAATATAGGTATGACTTCGTTAAAAAAGGGCGATCACTCAAACTTCAGAACGAGAAAAACCCGATAATTTCCCGCTTTTCTTGCTAAAAAGTTACATTTATTTTAGAAAATCGTCCACTTTTTCGATCCTAGTTTAGGAGACATTTGCGATTTTCTGAACAAGGATACAAAATATCGACAGGCTCTGCCTGGTGAGATTATACTTTGGTACCAGAAATACGAAAACGTATGTTTATGGTACTTGGCAACTTTAAATCAGTTTGCGCTTCGTTTTTCAACCCAGAATGTTCGGAATTTATCCGGCTATATGTCCTTTTACGGAACTCCATACTGACAAAGTGGGCCCTTTTCTTACGAAATGTGACAATTTGTTTGTAGAACCTTCAGGGAATCCATAAATTGTAACTTTATTATTTTAATTATTAGTCATTGATATTATATCATTACAAAGTTCAATATCTAAAAGACTGCTGGTTTTTAAATCTAAAAGAAACTTTAGTATTTGAACGAAACATCAAGACATGCTTTAAATTCTTTGAAATAAATGCTAAAAGACTCATCTTTGAACGAAATCTTAATATAAAATAATCTTCATCTTTTTAACAAAGACGGTTGGCAACCCCGAGAAAATTTAAAACACATTTTTTAGAGCTAGAAGATACTTATTACAAAGTTGAAAACAAATAAAAAAAATTCTTAAGTTTTCAAAAAAATGATCGGCTTTTTCTCGGTGTTCAAAATACTACTTCAGGGTGGCCGTTTTAAATTACTAAAAAAAAATTTTGGTCATTTCCCGGTTCGCAAACATATTTCAAGGTCAATGAAATTTAAAAAAGCAAACTCTAAATACAAAAATGGTTACATTTGAAGTAATAAATACTGAGCTGTAAATTAAAGGACTTAAAGTGGAACTCTTGAAATTTAATTTTTTGTATGGTGAAGTTTAAAAGTTTTTTAATTCAATAACTTTATATTTAAATACTTAATAATTTACACGTATAAAATGGAAGCTACTAATACTTGTCAAATGAACAATTTTAAATTAAATGCAGTTGAGCTTCAAAATTAAAAGTTTAATATTTAATAATCACATTTTTGTATAAACTAAACACTTCTTAAATTAAAAATTAATTTATTTTAATTTTAAATAGTTTAAAAATCCTTAAAATACTGCAAATTTTTTTTCAAAATCTTGAAACGTTGACATGATGTTTTAAATTTCTTTAAATTTTAAATTATTTTTTTATTTTTTCAAAACTTCTAAATCTTCAACATTCATTATTAATAATTTTGTAAATCTTTCTAAATCTTTTTAAATTTTCTCTTAAAATCACTTTTCCAAAATAAAAAATTATTTCCAATTTTCCTAGGAACTTTTTTTTTATTATTCTGAAGTCTTTCAAAATTTTTTAAACGCCACGAAGTTTTTTTTCGACACCTGCAAAAATCTTAATTTTGATTTAAATTAAACCGTGGACTATTTGCACAAAAATTTTGGTATGAATAGCCGGATTTTGTCGGTAAATGTAGAAACTTCGTTTAAATTATTTCAAATTTTGGATTAATTTGGAATTTTTTCACTTCTAAATATCTCTTCAACTTATTAAAATTCCTTCTAAGAATAATATGTGTTCAATTGTTATTTATACATCAAAATTAAACAGTTTGATTTGCAAATTAAGTTTTTCTAAATATAACAATTAAAATTGTAACGTTCTAAGTGTAGTTTTTTCTTTAGTATTAAACATTTAATTTTACTGATTTTAAATGAATAGTCACATATTTCTAAATATATTACGTAAATATTATACTTCTTACTTCAAATATTTTCAAATTGAAAGGTTTAAAAATTAAATATTTTAGACTGAAAAAATATTTGAAACTTAATAAAAGCCTTTAATTATGAAAATATTCATTTAAAGTTATTTTAAAATTGAAAATAGTTTATAAAGTTTTAATCGGGCGTCTACATTTGTTTATCTAATAAGACTTTCCAATTGAAATAGTTTAATTTTCAACGTTAAAATCTACAAATTCTAAAATTGTCAACAGATTCCGAATGGCCTTTTAAAACCAATTATTATTCACTTTTTAAATCTTAACGTACAACTCAATTTTAAAAATAATTAATTTATTCACAGTTGATCAACTAAAAATATTTTGTTATAAAAAATCTTCGATTTTAAACGCTTTCGACCTTTAGTTGTTTAAGTCTTAAATACGGCATTTTAAAATTATTTAAATTAAAATGTACGCTTAAAAATCTAAAATGGGAAATATTTGTAAGTTAAATATTTTCGAATGACGCATTCTAAACTGAATGATATCATAATTGATAAAGGTAATAATTTAACTAATTATTTAAAGAAGTTTAAAATTAAACTTGGAACAGATTTTTTTCTAATAGTCTCAGTTTATTAGTTAGTTTTTTAGTTTACCAACAAAAAGCATTTCCTGAAAAAATTAAATAAATAAAGATATTCAAATAAATAGATGAATATTTGACGTTCTAAAATAGAGATCAAACATAAATTTGTCTATTTTTCTTAAATGATAAGACTTTTTTGAGATGCAATGCATGAAAAGCTTAGAATGCTATCTTTAAGATTTCTTAATTATATCGCAAATTTTCAAAAAATGCATACGCTCAGTAAAAAGACATATCGGTACAATAATAAACGTGACATTTTTATTTATATAATGCTATTAAGAGAGCCCAAGTTTGATTGAAGAATTTTACGTAATGTTATTACACGAAACAACCAAACAACAACGTAAAAATCATTTTAAAAACTTAATGTTTGTAGATAAATGTTAGTAATATTATACATTTTTCTCTAATTCTATCTTCCAATTACAGTTTTTTGTACTTTTTTACTGCAGGATGTTATGTTTAAAAATTCTTTTTCACTCCACAAAATCCCGATTTTGGAAGTCCATTGCCGGTCCTTTCCAGATTTTTTTTTCTTCAATTTATACAACTTAAGTTAATTTCCTGAGTCTTTGAGATTTCCAGGTAAAATTGCCTCTCTCATACTTTCAATTTTATTTGATTACTTATTGTTTTTTTTTTAAATCAATTACAAACTGACAATTTATGACAAAGTATTTTACTCAAATGTTTTGATTTTAGATTCATAAACGGCTCAGCTTTGTTAGATAAATATAAAAACTATATAAGAAATTGAGACCTTACCCTGAGTCGCTGCTACGTTTTCAGATTCTGTGATGGCTTCCGTCTGAGCGTTTTCTTGTTCTTCTGTGGAAACAATCCGAATGCTAGGAATCGTAGCATCTTCGTTGCTATCAACATCTGTCGGAGCACTCTCCAACGTTAATGACATTGGAGCTTCTTGTTCTTCGGAAGGTTCACTGCTCGTCTGAAATAAGAAACCGTTAGCTAAAAATCACTATCCTTATTCAGGGTGTCTACTTCAATCATGGGAAAAAATTTCCTGACAATTCCATCTTTTTTTCAGGTATCACATTTTTTTTCCACATATTATTTTCCATGATACGGAGTCATTCAAATATTTCGTGTTTTTTAAAACAAGCAATTGGAAATATATACTGTTTCGTGAGTTTATTATAAATAATGTTTTTTTTTCAGTTTCTAAGGATTCAATTCACCAATGCACCATCGATTAATTAAATAATTAAATAATTAAATAATACTGAAAATATAACAATTCTATACAATTCAATACTAGTTTGTAACAAAAACGGAATGATTAAATTTTCACTTAAAATAATTAATTTTCCAAAAAAACAAAATTTTTAACCAAAATGATCAAAATTCAACTTCAATATAGAATATAAAAAAAAGATTAATTTTTAAACAAGAAGATTAATTCACAAGCAAGAAAATTAATTTTCTACCACAACAGGCGGTTTTGCAACAAAATACATGAATTTTCAACTAAAAAAGACAAATTTGAGCCAAATAGTTGGATTTTGAATTTAAAAATATCAATTTGCAAACAAAAAGGAAGTATATATAGTTCCAGTTTAAAAAATTAATTTTTAAACAAACTGATCAATCTTCAACTTGAATAGTTGAATTTTAAACCAAAAAGATGATTTTTCAACTTAGATTATGAATCTTCACCTGTAATAATTAAATTTTCAACTAAAATTATGAATCTTCAACTGGAACAGCAGAATTTTCTAATAAAAAGATCTTTTTTTATATATAATGATGAATATGTAACTGGAAACTTCATTTTTTACCAAAAAAGACGATTTTTCAACAAAACAAAAAAAAGAATTTTCAACAAAATAAAAATTTTAAAGCAAATAGTTGAATTTTTAAATAAAAAATCACAATTTTCAACTAAATTGTGGAATTTTCAACCAAAAAGATGAATTTTCAAATAGAAATATGAATCTGTAACTGGAATAATTGAATTTTACACCAAAAAGGTGAATTTTTAACCATGAAAATTATTTTCTACCAAAAATACGAATTTTTAATTAAAAAAGATCCATTTTTCCAAAAAAACTGAAGTAAAATTTTTGGTCAAAAAAATTAATTCTGAATAATAAATATAGCATTTGATATTTCAACCAAAAAATATTTTTATTTTAATAATTAAAAACAGTTTAATTCATCAAAAAACGACGAGTTCCAACATGTGTTGCATTTTTAACTAAAAAAGATTTTATTGCTAAGAGAGTGAAAATATTGCAAACAAACTCGTAAATTTCCAGCAAAACACATGCAGTTTCAACGAGATATTAAATTATCAGTTAAAAACTTAATTTCAAACAAAAAAAAAACAACGAAATTTCAACAAAATAGTTAAATGCAGTAATGTAAAGCTACTTTTTCGAATGAATAAACATTGTTATTGAAGAAATGCTCTCACTTTAAAACAAATTTTTTGATTTTATTATTATTATTGTTGTTGTTGTTGTTGCTGCATATGGGCACTGATAGATACCCAAGTTAAATTTTGTCCAATACAAAAACACAGGAAAAGTAGGGACCAGACTGAGAGGCCTCTTGATTTGATAATTCAATATTCTTACCGACGGAGGCATGTCCGCGGCTGGTGAAACCTGCAAGGGCGTAGTAGGTACACTTCTTCCAGTTCCACTATCTTCGAGTTGTGTCAGATCCATCCTTGTATCGTCCATGCCTTCTTGGACGACTTGAGCGACACCAGAAGCTGCAGTTCCGAAAATAGTTCTCGCTGCAGCGCCCGAAGATGTCGTCAAAGAAGGAGTTGAAGAAGCCGTCGCAGGAGTATTTGGCTCACCGAAGGTGAATCGACCTTGGGGAACTTGTGGGGAGCTGACAGCCTCTCCGAATCCATCACCTCTTCGTGGAACAAACAACGTAGGCGTGCTTGGAACAATGCAATCATCACCGCCGTCTTCGTAACCTTGCTGGGGAAGTAGAAGATGCTGTTGCTGTTGTTGCCTTGGCATTGGAGCGATTCCTCGTGAAGAACGAGCAAAGGAAGATGGTGGTTCTCCCGAGGGACCAGCAGAACTGATGGCTTCGGATTGCTGTTGCTGCTGACTTGCCGGAATCGCTGGCTGAACCTGTCTTGGAACTTCAACGCTTGTTGGATCTTCTTCCATAATAATTTCCACTTCGTTATTGTCGCCCTCGCCCTCACCTTCGACTCCGTACGGCAATTCCTCCTCTTCCTCCATTTCTTCATAAGGGTCATTCTCGAATTCTTCTTCTTCTTGAGCCTGATGGTTTCCAGCCCCTTCGCCCTCATCACAATCAACGACGACGACGCAACCATCCTCACCCTCTTCGTCCTGGTCTCTTTGACTTGATGTTGGTACCTTGAAAAAAAACAAATGAAGAATGTAAATAATAAAATAATTGCAGGCCTCATTTTTATTACGTTCATAGGATACTTTTGTCGGGCTCAAAGAGTAACAAATTCAGGATAAAATAAATTGAAAACAATATTTTAAACAGAAGAAATTAATTGATTTCCGTAAAATTTGAATTAATTAAAAAATATATAGATTAACGAGAAGAATTCGATGAAACTCATAAAAAATTCATGTTTAATAAAAAAAATTCAAATACATTGAAAAAACTTCATTGAATTCCGTAACTTTGAAAATAGCTAAGAAACATGCAATGGAACTCAAAAGAATTTTATCAAATGCCAGCGAATTCAAGATGAGGTTAAAAGAATTCAAGATTAATTTAATAAAAACTTTCAAAAAATAAAAAATAAAATATTGAATGAAGTAGAATTTAATAAGTTTAGAAGACTTTCAGTGAATTAAAGAAAATTCAAAAGAATTCCAAAGAATTAATAAGAACTTACGGTAAATTAATAAGAATTCAAGAATTCAGGATGTATTAAAAAAAAATAGGTTCAAATCTCTTCAAATTTTTGTAACCCTATTTATCTGTAGGCAAAAGATAATGCAAATGAATTGGAAATAATTTTTAAAATTCCATTGATTTCAGTAAAATTTGAGGAATTTAAGGAAAATGAGAAGAATTCGATGAAATTCATAAAAAATCAATTAAGAGATTTGAAAACAATTCAAAATATGAAAAAATTCATTGAATTGGGTAAGTTTGCAATGAGTTTAGACAAATTAATGAGAAGCCAAAACAATTTGATAAAATGCCCTAGAATTGAATGTGAGTTTTAAAGACTTAAAGATAAATTAAACAAAAACTTTTTAAAAATCCATTGAATAGAATAGAATTAAGTAAATTTAGAAAAATTCAAAAGAATTGAAGATAAATTAATAAGAATTCTGGACGAATTCCAAATTAATTGCAACAAATATTTTTAAATCTCTTCAAATCATTGAAACCCTACGACATTCCTCCATTTTGTGAATAAACTCTTCGAAATCCATTAAAATATTAAAATTTCTTAAACTTACTGAAACCCTTGAAAAACTCTTGAAATAGTTTAAATCTCTTGAAAATGCCTTGGAATCTTTTAAAATGTCATAAAATATTTCAAACCCTTCGATATTTTTTTTAATCTCTCAAAACTTTTTTAAGTTCTTGGAACAATTAAATAAAAACTTTTACACATTCAAAAAATCCATTGAATTAAGTAGAATTGAATACATTTAGAGGAATTTAAGTGAATTTTTTTTTATAATTCCAAAGAATTGTAAGAATTCACAGCGAATTCCTCCAAAAATGTCAATCTCTCCAAATCTTGGAAACCCTTCGAAATACCTCAATTTTTTAAAATAAGTTCTTTAAAAATCCACCAAAATAGTCTGCATTAACAGTTATATAGTCGTGCATCCTTTGACTGACATTTAAAGACATGCTCTATAGAACACTATTAAAAATTTACCGCTTCACCTTTGTTACAATCTCATTCCAGAAACTTTTAGTTGCCCACGTATTATTAAATCCCATCAAATTCTATGAAATTTGGCAATATTTCATGAAATTCTCTAAAATGTATTAAAATACATTGATAGCTTTAAAACCTCTTAATATCATTGAAATCATTGAAATCTTTGGAAATCTTATAAAATCCTGTGAAATCTTTCAAAATATATTAAAACCTTATAGGTCATGTAAACACTTTCAATTTCTTGCGAAATTAAAAAAAAGTCCATATACTAAAATATTCATAACGCATTGAAATCCCTTCAAATTAATGAAATTAATCAAAAATCTCTAGGATTTTTTTAATTCCCTGGAATATTTCAAATTAAAAGCTTTTGGAAATGCCTTAGAAGTTTTAAAAATACAATAAAATCTGAAAAATACCCTCAAATTTTTGAAGCCTATTCAAAATTTCTCGGTCTCTTTAAAAATACCTTGAAATATTTCAAAGAATTCAAGATAATTCAGAAATAAGTATAGACCTGAATTGCATAGTGATTAACTCAGGAGTTAATTTATTGAAAGAAAAATGACATTATGGGTTGCAAATAGAGTACCATAGGGACCAAATCTTGGAAATAGGGTACTTTAGGGATCTCAACTGAATATAGGGTACTGTAAATATATCGTGAACATATATATGTCTGTGAAGCTTGTAAATCCAAGGGGGCGATTTGGCGGACAAATCCAAATACCCAGCCCTTTCCCGGTCAAGTTTTTTAAATATCTCTGTCAATCAAAAGTAAAATATTCATATTTGCCGCGAAACTCGAACATTTATTTTAATTTATCACGTTCATTCTAAAGATTCTTTTAACACAATAGTGCAAAATATGTCCAAATCATTAAAGTTTGCAACAAATATTTAAATTTTCCACTAGAAAATATGAAATTTTCAATAAAAATGGAAAAGTTAAACATTCGGTTCGTAAAATTAGTTACAATATTTGAATTTGAAGCCAAAAAGTTAAATTTCCAACAAAAATGATGAATTTTTAACTGAAATACTTCAATTTTCAGCTACAAAGATGAATTTTTAATCAACAACATTAATTTTCTCCAAAAAAATACAATTTAAAAAAAACATGCATTTTTTAACGAAATAGTTGAGTTTTCAATAAAGGATTTTAACAAAAAATGGAATAGTTACATTTTTACTTAATAAAATTAAGTTTCAACGTAACTCATGAATTTTTAATCAAAATGATTAATCATCAACTGGAATAGTTGAATTCTCAAACTAACCAAAATTAATTTTTACTGAAAAAAGATAAATTGTCAATCAAAAATTAATTTTAAAAAATAAAGAAATTCATAATAATAAATACAAAATAATAAAAAAAAATCATATTAAAAAAATTAAAAATTAAAAAATAAATAAAACATGATAAAAAAATGCATGTTAAACCAATCGGATGAATTTTTAACTAACCATAAGTTTATAAATTATTAAAATAAGATGATAAATATTTAAATGAAATAATTGAACTTTAGACCAAAAAGATAATTTTTCATCTGTACAGAATAATTTTTGACCCAAAAGTTGTATAATTGAATTTTGAGTCAAAAAATGAATATCCAACCAAAGAAATGAGTTTTTAATAAAAGTAACTAAAAAAAGTTACATTTTCAAACAAAGTGATATAATTTCAACTAAAATTGTAAATTATCTACTAGAATAGATGAATTTTAAACTAGAAAGATCAAATGAACCGCCGCATTCGTTTTTGAAATAATTGAACAAAGCACACATAGCGTAAAATTTTCGTAATTTTTAACTTTAACTCGTTCTAAAGTTGAAACTTTTGGTACTTTTAACTTATAATTTTAACGAATTATGCATATAACTTTACTTTTGCTTGCACAGCAATTAAAGTTGATATTTTTTGTCATGAAAAAAATTTATTACTTTTTTTGTGGGTAAGGAACGTTTAAATATTTTCAATCGAAAAGTCTATCGAAGTAAGTTTGAGAAATCAAAAACGTCCAGTGGACAAAATGTTCAGCAGAATCTGTAGAACTTTTTTGTAAAGTTTTACTTCAATTAAAGAAGCCCTTTATGAAGCACGAGGATTTTATTGTTGTGCGCTCAGTTTCGTGAGATTGAGTTCATAGCGGAAGTTTTTTTACCACCAAATCATCCAGATATCGACGTGAAAAATATTATTTTTTAACGAACTCACATAATTTTTTTACAGAAAAAAAGTTCTGATTGGTGATACATTCCTATGCTATACATATATTCTTTTGATCAGTATACAACCCTTAAATGATGCATCTTTCTTCCTCCTTCTTTGGCTTGTGTGCACGCCTGAACTATTTTATTTGAAAATGTAAACATAAACATAAGCGTGAACAAAATCAAATACTAAACAAGAGAGGTCCATTATTATAATTTAGGAAATAAAAGGGTGCGGAACAGATTCGAACATCGAGGATGTAACATCAATTTTGAAAGAAACAAGCACATTTGTATTGTAAATAAATTTCTTTCAACGTCGATGTTACACCTTCGATGGTCCAAACTATCTGAATCCTTTTACTTCCAAAATCTTAATCATGGACCTCTTTTTTTGTATCTGCTTAGTTGAAATTTATGTTTATGTTTAAATTTTTGAATAAAACAGTTCAGGCGTATGCACAAACCAAATAAGCAGAAAGAGAAAAGCAGAATTTAAGGGTTGCATACTGATCAAAAGAATATATACAAAAGAATATATGTATAACAAAAGAATATATCATCAATAAGAATTTTTTTTCTTTAACAAAATTATGTACGTCCGTTAGAAAATAACAGTTTCCACGTCTATATCTGGCACTATGCGCATAACAATAAAATCCCCGTACTTTATAAACGGCTCCTTTAATTGAAGTAAAACTTAACAAAAAAAACTTCTACAGATTCTACTAAACGTTTCGTTCGCTAGAAGATTTTTATTGCTGAAACTTATCTCGACAGACTTTTCGATTGAAAATATTTTAAAGTTCTTTGGGCACTTACCCAGAAAAAAAAAACTTTTTTCATAACAAAACAAAATTTTAATTGCTCTACAAGCCAAAGTACAGTATTATGCATAATTCGTTCAAATTATAAGTTACAAGTTCTAATAGTCTCTGATTTAGAGCGAGTTAAAGTCAAAAAGTACGAACATTTTACGCTGTGTTTTTTTTTCAATTATTTTAAAAACGAAAGAAGCTACATTTTTCCATCAGAAAAAAAGATGCACAATCTAATTCTCTATACGCTCGTGTACTTTAAACAAATTTCAATAATGTTATGAAAAGTTGTCCGAGACCATCCCACTCACCGCAAAATATTTTATATCCCATTCTAGGATGGGGCGGTTCAATTTTCATTCACACGATGAATTTAAATAATGAAAACTTGAATTTTACTGCAATTAGAAGTAAATTCCCGGTTTATGTTTAATTAAATTAACGGTATCCCAGTCGAGTCGCCACCCTGGTTATTGGGAGAGCGTTTCAAAAATTGCGATTCCTCAAAAACGAATTACAAAAACAGATAACCTACTTGATATTCAATTTCGGAAGCACTTTGAGTCGCAGAAGGCGTAACTTCTTGCTGGCGACTCCGCTTGGTCTTCGGACTCGGGATCTGTTCCTGCCGATGATCAGCACCTTCCACGACACCCGACGCTGAAGCCGACGAATCCAAAGTCCTCGGTCTCTTGTGTCCACTCGATGTCTGGGAAGTGCTGACAGACTGTGTGGAACTGCTGGCAACGGACTGTTGTTGTTCACTCGCTACGGCTTGCTGCTGTTGCTGCTCAACTCTAGGACTCACCAAAGCCACAGTTTGTTGCTGCTGCTGCTGCTGGCATTGCTGTTGCTGAACCGTTACGATCTCAGCACTTTCTGGTTCCTCTCTCTGCGTCGATTCCGCCGACCCACTGAGCTGCGGTTGAACTGCAAGTTGCCTCAAATTACTCGGAGCCGATTGCGAGGAACTGCTCGTACTAGCTGGCTGATAATCCGTGTGACTACTAGTGGGTGAACTCGTCTCGGTTGTGTGTACAACTTGCTGTTGTGGTTGTTGCTGAGGCGCAACCAAAACAGGAGCCGAGGCAGTTGTCGGCAACACAGCAGCTGTTCTCGATTGCACAACGACACTCATTGGCCGAATGCTCGCAAAGGGAGTTTCCGCTCTAGCAGACATGGGTTTAATATTCGCTGTGGGCGGTTCTGTCGTGGCACTTGTACCACTGACTCCTGAGAGTTGCCTTTGAAGTTGAGCCACTTTCTTTTCCAAAGCTTCCTTTTCCGCGAGACATTCCGTTTTTTCATGTTCGAGTCTTGCTAGTCTCGCCTCAAGTTGAGACCTCAAGGCGTTGAGTCTAGCCTCGTGTTCAGCGGCGGAGTCACTGTCACTCGGGCCATCCCTTCTAGCTTTTAGATCACTCAATTCCTTTTCGTATTTCTTCCTGAATTCAGTAAGTTGCACGATTTTCGTTCTTGCATTTTTAAGAACGACTTTAGCTCGCTCCTCCTTTTCAGCACAGGCCCTGTTGATCACATCAATCTCCTTCTTCAGATTTTCCGATTCACTCTGATAAGCAGTTACCTGACGATTTAGTTCCTCAATCTGAACTGTCAGTTGATCATTTCTCTCTCGTAATTCCTGAGTTAGTTGGGTCTCTCGTTCCTGGGAGACTTGCTTCTCTACTTCAGCTGCATTGACATTTGCGGCTCGCAATTCTTCAGCCTTAGCCTTCTCATCCTGGACTGTCTTAGTCAGTTCTTCGTATTGGGTCTTGTACTTCTTAGCGATCTTTCGAATCTGCGTTTCCTTATTTTTCAAATCATTCAATGCAGTTTCCTTAGCGGCGACTTCTTCCCTCACAGTCTTCAATTCGTTCTCTTTAGTACTGGAGTCAGCGACAGCCTCCTTCAGATCTTGTCTTAGTTTGCGAGCTTCCTCGGAGACCTTGGCCAGTTGTTCACTCTGGGTTTGTACTTGCTGTTGCAGCTGGGCGACCAGATCGTCTAATCTTGATTTCTCAGCCTTGAGTGCGTTGAATTCTTCACTCATCTTGGCGTGAGTTTCGCGTTCGGAAGTCAACAATTTGCTGAGATTCTCTCTTTCAGTCTGCAATCTTCGCCAATCTTCTGGACTTGCCTTATTTGCTCTTTCCACCAAAGTATTCGCCCTCTGTCTCCATCTAGTTGCTTCTCCCTTGAGACTAACATTCTCCTGAAATTAAAGACAATTTTTGAGTAGTAGAAAATCTCGAAATTACCTGGTATTACATTGTGGGAAGTATGTTTTTAATGATATCTATTAATAATTAAATTTAACATTAACTATACATATTTTATGGATCACGGTGGTTCAGCAGTCACAAAAAATTCAACCCGATCAAGTATTTCAAAATAAATAAACAATAGGATTGAAAAAGACTCACAATGCAATTTTTTAACTATATTTTTATCAGTATACTACAATTTTGATTTTGTATTCTGGTATTCTGTATTTTACTAAGTAAAACGTCCTATTTTGCTGTATTTGTTTTCTTAAAAGACTTTAACATTATTTTTC
Source organism: Druon quercuslanigerum (assembly GCA_010014905.2). NCBI lineage: Eukaryota > Metazoa > Arthropoda > Insecta > Hymenoptera > Cynipidae > Druon > Druon quercuslanigerum. Next base: position 33,029 of record JAAAKG020159097.1, on the reverse strand, counting down.
TAACGTATTTTTACCAGTTTAAAACTTTCAGATATTCAAAACCTTTGCTAATGTCAACTCAAAAAAAAAATTATAGTGTAAAAAAACACAGAAATTAAATCAATATACTATTCACGAAAATAAACAAATTGTGAAGATAAAAATGTTTTCCAATTTGTATTCAGCTAATATGTAAAACCTAGTCTTAAATTCATTACACATACTTTTTTGAATATTATTTTCAAATTCTAAAAACTACAGTCTACGTTTACAACTAATGTTTACGTCTTTCTAGACTTTTTCTACAGAGAGCAGGGTGGCCGTTATAATCGAAGAAAAAAATTGCAGGTTACTTCCAGGTTCACAAACATTTTTCAGTCAATAAAATTTAAAAATTCGAACTCTGAAACTCAACATTTTTCCATTTAAAGTAATAAAAAATAGACTATAAATTAAAGCACTCAAAGTGGAACTCTTGAGCTATACACTTTCGAAACTGAAGTTGAAAAGTTTTTTAATTCAAAAATGTTGTATATAAATGCGTAATAATTTACACGTAAACAATGGAAGGTACTGACACTTTTCAATTGAACAGCTTTAAATTTTGAAAATTTTTTAAAATCTTTTTGAATATTCTCTTAAAATAATTTTCTCAAATAAAAAATTATTTTCAATTTTGCTAGGAATCTTAAGAAAATTTTTTCATTCTTTTAAAGTCTTTTACAATTATTAAAAAGTTTTTTTGTCGCTACAAACTTCGTTTAAATTATTTGAAATCATTTCAAGTTTTAAACTAATTTTGAATCTTTTCAAAAATTTGAAATACCTCTCAAAATTACTCCAATTTTTTCTACAAATAATAAGTGTTCAATTACTATTTAAACGCCAAAACCTAACAATTTTACTCAAAGTTAAACATTTGTTAAAAAGAACAATCAAAATTTTAACGTTCAAAGTTTAGAAGGTCTTCAAAATTTTAACGATTCGAAGCTTTTTATGTCAAACGATTCAGTTTCAAATTGTTAACTTTTAAATATTTGGTTTTTTAATTCATTCGTCTTAAATGAACAGTCAAATATATGCAAAATAATAAATAATTATTCTTTTCCATAATTAACCAATTTGACATTGAATGGATCTAACGTTTGCATTTTTGAAATGACTAAGACTTTCGAATTGAAACAGTTTAATTTTTAACCTTAAGATCTGGAAATTGTTTATTTTGAACAGATTTCGAATGGTGTTTTCAAATTAATTATTGTTAATACTTAAAGTACAGATTAATGTAAAAAATAATTTGCTTATATTTACAGTTGATTATATAAAAAAGTTTTTTATCAAAAATTTCAAATTTAAACGCTTTTAATCATTAAATGTGTAAGTCTTGAAGAATGCATTAAAAATTTTTTTTAAATAAAGATCTAAAACGAAAATTTTTTAAAGTAAAAGATTTTCAAATTATGCATTGTAAACTGATTGATGTTATAATTTAAAAAGATAACAATGCAACTAACTGTAATATTCTTTAAACTTTTGAAATCGAACTTGCACAGATGTTTTTCCTGAATATTTGTAAAATTCTCGGTCAAAAAATAAATTTACTGCCATTTTCCTGGTCTAGTGGTCACCCTGAAAAGGGGATTTTTTAGAATTACAATTTCAAAAAGTCAACTTTTGAGAGAATAAGATGTTTTTAACTATAGAATTAACTTATATTTCGGGATAAATTTCACGAATGAATCATTAGCGACTTCTTCGTTGTCGATGTCCCTCAAAATCATCAAAGTTAGCAAATAAATCGTTTAGGAAGTATTCGAAATGCTCATCGTCAAAGAGAATATCTTTGAATGCGTCCTGCATTTTAATATCTTACATTTATCTCTTATGATTCTAGAAAAATGAATCGGAATTTTGTCAAAAAGGGCCAGAATTCTAGAATTTTTTTAATTTAAAAAAGCAAGAGAGGTTTATGTAAAAAAAGAGGAGACGAACCTGCAACAAATTCTCAGTCTTTCCTTCCAAATCTCTTGACTTTTCTCTAAGCGGCACAACTTCTTCCGAAAGGGCATTAACCTGAACAGTGAGCTCCGTGACCTTCGTGCTCAGAATATCTCTTTCTTCTCTCAGTACCCTGTTAGAATCAGTGATCGCATTCAAGGTTTCAACCTTCCTCAACAAGTCCGCATGCTTTGATGCTGTGACTACATCAATCTCCAGCTTCTCTCGCTCCGAATTAAGCAGAGCTTCAGTCTCCTTTAATCTTCTTTCCGCAACTTCAGCCTGAGACTTCAGAGTCATCGTTTCTGCTTTCAAAACATCGTATCTCGCTGCATTCAAAGCCTTCTCCTTCTGCATGAGCCTAATAAGCTGTACCAATTGATCATGAGACTTGGAATCTTCCTCAAGGTTTCCGAGGCTGCGATTGCTTATATCGAAACTGGTATCAGGACTATCTGCTCCTCCGAACTTGGAGTGCTGGCTCTGCAAAACAGCGGCTCGGTCGCTCATCTCCTGAATCTGGCTGTGCAAAATAGCATTTTGGGAATTCAAGTCCTCAAGCTGCTTCTGAACTTCTTGCATCTCGTCCACAACTCGCTTCTCTCTTTCTTTCCACATTGATCTTTCCGTTTCCAAATTCTCGATAGCAGAGTTTCTCTCTTGCGTGAGTTTAGCTATTCTCTCAGAGACCGTCTGCGCTTCCTCCTTCAATTTTGAGAGAAGTTGCAAATCTGTAGAGTGCATGAGCATCTCGTTGACATATTTCGCATCAGCTTCGGTCGCTGCCTTTGTTGCATTTTGCAAATCGGTTTTCACGAGTTCAAGTTCTCCCTTGATCTCATCAAGTTCTTCCAGTTTCTTCTCAGCAGCTGCGAGCTTCTCTCGTAATTCGTAGTCAGTTTCCTGATTTCCAGATGAGATTTTCGACAATTCTTCCTGCAATTCACGAACCTTCGTTTCGAAAGTACTAATCTCTGCCCGAGCTTCCTTTAAGGCAGATTCCAATTCTTCCTTCTCTCGATTATGCTGCGCAGTAATTTCTCGAAGCTGCGACTCTGAACTCTCAGAAATATCACAGTATTGCTGGCTTTGATGGCGAGCAGATCTCAACTGTTCTGTGAGAGATTTCACCTCAGCTTGGCTGTTGGCCAGCTGCATCTCCAGTTCCTTGATTTTCTTGTTCAAATTATCATTTCCAGTGATTGGTTTCGCGATCGAATGCGCAGCAGCTTCTCGAACTTTCGCGTTGAGTTCATCAATGCGTCTCAAGTTTTCAGATTCCGTATTACGCGCCTCATCTAATTCAGCCTTTACTCTCTCCGCTAAAGTTCTTTCCTCAGCGAGACGTTCTTCAGCAGCAGTAACTCTTCTTTCCAAATGAGAGCCGAGTTCTCTGAACCTATCTTGTTCCTCCTGCAGTCTTCTACGAAGAGCTGCACATTCTCTAGTCGCATCATCGAGTCTTTGTTCAGCACGAAGTTGACCTTCAGCCTGTGCACGTTCCAAACTTGCCTTTATCGACTCAACATCTGCCTTCAATAAAGCTTGAGTCTGTCTCTCTCTGTGCAAAACCTCGCGTTCCTTCAAGAAGCGACTTTCAGAATCTTTCAAAATCTGCCTCTCTTGTCTCAAATTCTCCAATTGAACTTCCGCTCGTGAAAGCTTGGACTGAGCTGACAGAGTTTCGTCCTTTAACATCATTATACTCTGCTCATGTTTACCAATAGTTATGTTGTAATTATTGCATTTCTCTTCCAGAATCTTGATCTGCTCTTTGTAAGAAGCTACATTCGCTTGCAAGAGTTGGAAACGTTCCGAGCTAGAATCTAACTGAGCTCTCAATTTACAACAACGAGTCGAACTCGTTTCAGAATCCTTTCTCAATCTGTCAATTTCTTCCCCAAGCATTTTCACATGCGCTGCCTTCTCCTTCTTATAGTTCTCGAAATCGTCTGTGATTTGCTTCAATCTTGTTTCCGAATCAGCGAGTTTTCTCTCCCATTCTTTCTCCTTATCGTCGTTTTTCTGAGACTGAACTCGCGTCTCCGAATTATCCTCGGATTTGCATTTTTCGCTGTTTTGATCTTCATTTTCTTTATCTTGGCTCGAGTTCAACTGTCCACGCGAAGCTGTTTGCGTGAGACACTGCTGATACATATTTTTGTACATATCCCTCTGCTTCAGCAAACCTTCTAACATCTTCGCTTGTCGATCCTGAGAAGCCTGCATATCTGCCAATTGTTCCAAGTATTTATCAAGCTTCTCCTTCATTTCTTCACAACTGGCCTCGCTCGTGGCTCTCTCAATTTCCTCTTGCCTCGAGGAGAGACTCTTAACAATGGTGAGCAACTTCTGATTATTCTCCTGCAGTTCTTCAATGTCTCGGAACGTCACCAGTTTCTTGCTGATGATCTGTGATGAAGTAAGATCATCGCCTTCCATTGAAACATCATTCGAATGAACTGTGTTACCAGCTCTGCTTTCTTGAACTTCTTTCAGAAGGAAGCAAACCTGTCTTGCAAGGTCAGACAACTGAGTCTTCAGTGTTTGATTCTCTCTCGTATGTATATTAGCGACCCTATTCGCCTCGTCGTGAAGTTCTTGTAATCGGTTATTCTCAGAAAGCAACTCATCCAAACGATTCGACAGAGTATTGACATTATCCAGCGCAGCTTCATAATCTTCGCGCTGCTGTTGGAGAATAGGAGCCTTTTCTTCTATTTCACGAAGAATTTCCTCCATGTGTGCTTTCAACTTCTCATTCTCTTCACGCTCCATCGCCAACTCGTTCGTTGCTTCCACCAACTGAGTGTAAATTTGCGTCAGACTCAAACCTTTTTTGAGAACTCTGCTGGTGACAGCAGCAGTGGGAGCCAATTGCTCAACAGCTTGATCAAGTCTTTCTTGCTTCAAGGCCTTCAGTAATTCGTTCGCGTGTTGCAACTCCGTACTGAGTTCGTTGATTTTCTGGTCTTTTTCTGTGTTTTCCTCCTCGCGTTCCTGGAGAAGTTGGTTGTGTTTCGATTCGAGGATTCCATACTGCTCCGTAGCGTTCTCGACTAGATCCTGCAATTCCTTGACAGCGTTTGTGTATTCTTCAGCTTTCGCGTTCGTATCCTCGGCCATTGATTTGTAAAGCTCTGCCAAACGGGTTTGAGCCGCAACTTCCTCTCGGTATGAAGAGTGCATAGACAGTTCGTGGTTTCTCTGTTCTTCGAGTTTCTGAGCCAATTCGTCACAGCGAGCTTGAAGAGTAGCTTGAGCCTCACGGAGTTGATTCGCGGTTTTGATGGCGATGTTCAGTTCTTCCTCGCGTTGACCCAAGCGTGTGTCTATCAGAAGAGAACGGGACGAGGATTCGGATCTGGTCGCCTGCAGCTCTGCAGTTCTCTTGGATAATTCTTCTTCCAATCCTGCCATTTGCTGCGTGAGGAGTGTTCGTTCTTGCTCCAATCGCTTTTCTCTGTAAAAATAGAAATTACATTGAACAAACGTATATTATACACTTGCGTTTAGAAGATTCATCCATAAACTACGTTGCCAATTTTAAGCAACTTTTGACTCCGTCTCTCCGTTGACAACCGTTCATTCGGTTATGACCTCCCGCACCCTCCCGAAAGTAAAATAGCCTTTAGGTAAAACCCGATTTTCCGTTGGTACTGACTTTGTGTATTTTATAGCGAGTCTAGTTGCCGATATGCCTATATTGTGTACAATGTAATGTGCCTAATTGAATTTTGTGTGAGAGTTAATTTTTTCTTACTAAATTATTGAACTTTCAAGACAAAGATGTCTTTCGACCAAAAATGGAGTGGGTAAATGTTCAATTAACAAATTAATTTTTCAACCAAAATAAAAAATAAATTTTCAGCAAAACTGTTCCATTCTCAATCACGGAGATGAATTTTTAAATAAAATTTTGAATCGTCAACCAAAAAATGCATTTTTAAGAAAGTAGTTCAACTCTAAAACTCAGTTGTTAAATTTTTAACCAAGAAGATGAATTTTTCATTTATTACAAAAAATGCGAATTTTCAATGAAATTCAACAATTCTCAACCAAACAGTTTAATTTTTAAGAAGGAAAGATTTAAATTTTTTTTTCATAATGTAGTTCAACTTTAGAATCTAGTTTTTAAATTTCTACCCAAAAAGTTGAATGTTCAACTAAAAAACATAAATTTTGAAACAAAAAGATTAGTTTTTCTACAAATAGTGGCGAATTTTGAATAAAATATACATATTTTTTCAGAAATAATCGTAGAATTATAAAATAATGTTTTTTTCTCGTTTTCAATTATATTTTAACAGTTATAATCACTTGTTAAATGTCCTCGAGCAAATCCAACAAAACGATTTTCCATTAATTTGGTAGTATGTATGCCGGCTAAAGGTTTTAATTCGCCTCTTTTTGGTCTATTAATGAGTAGATATTACTAAAATAGTGCAAATTTTAATGTTTTCTTCAATGTAAGGTAATGTCAGAAATAATTAACATATTTTAAGATTCTTATGCTCATTTTAACGCTATTTTGCACAGTATCGCAACAGGTTATGAGCATTATTCTAAAAAAAATCCTATCGCAGTGCAACAATTTAAAGTTGTAACAAAAACATATGCAGGCAAATATAAATCAAAATTAAATAAATATTTTGAGGGGCTTTTATAGAAACTTCATGATTATATGTTTCATATACTTACAAAAATATTGAATTTTTACAACCATTAGGAAATTTGTTTAGATTTAGGCTCATAAGCTGTTGCGATACTGTGGAAAAATAGCTTTAAAATGAGAAAATTAAGTTAATTTAAAACTTGAACGAATTTCATATAACACTTTTGCACGAAAAATAATTCTTGTTTAATAGACCTGTTTTAACCAATGTCCTTAAAATAAAAACTTAAAATTCACACGAAATTGTTTTCTACACATTTGACGACATTCTGCCCAAATTCGTATATTTAGTATTTGTAAAATACTGAGTTGCGTTTAAAAATTGTAATTATTTAAATGAACTTACAAAATATTTGTGATATTTAAGGGGATTCTACCTATGAAAAATACGCCAGAAAAAAACAACAGGCCGAGATAATCAAAAACAGAAAGGAAACGTTTCTCCACATGCATTTTGTGGTTTTAAAATTATATTTTTCCTAGCGCTGGAAATTATTTAAAGCTCCTCCAAACTTCTGCACGAGAAAAAGTGCAAGGAGTTGAACAAATAAAAAACAGATAAACTCAAAATGGAACATTCTTCATTTGTGCTGCTCATCTATCTTTCATACCTTCGACTACACATGTTTTTTCGAGCGTTTTTGTCAGTTGAGGTTCCAAGGTATTCAAAAGATTTTTTTAAGTAGCAAAAAAAATACTTAACGGAAAATGAAGTCGGCAATTAGAATAATTTGCAAGTCTGTCTGCTTTTGAAAAATCTCTAACTTTTTGAATTTTTGTCAAATCGAAAAATTTAAATGAGATAGTTTCTAAATATAATTGATATATATTGTCGAATGTAAATGAAATTTCCTATGTATCAGAAAAATATTTTTTTTCTATTTTTCTGAACATTTTCAAAATTTTGAAGAGTATGTAATTTTTCTAATTTACATCAAAGTTGAAAATTTTATTGGGATAATATTAAAGTCTTCTACCCATGTGTAAAAAACATAGACAAAAATTTATCAAATTTGAAATGTTCTTTCTTCAAATTTTGAAAATACTCTAAATTTTTTTATTTTGGTTGGAAATATCTGCTCAACAAACCTAACTTTCATGTTATGTTAGCGTGGCTACAACATTCAGGAAACCATACATACGACACCGACAAAATTTTATGGTTTTTGAAGTCTGTGAGTGCCAAAGCGCAAAGTCCCTTAAAAACCAGAGACCCAAAATTTGGGCGATTACATTACACTTTCACTAAAGAGAATGTAACAAGTAACTCAAATGGACAGCTTTCCGCAACGGTTATTTCAAACCGTTGCAGTTGGATAACAAAATCTCGAGTGATCTAAGTCACTAACAAATGATGATTTCTATAATTGGATGCTTAAGGTATGAAAACACCCCCAAAAAAGGCTATATACACAAAAAAGAATTCTTTCTAGTTCGTGGGTATAAACCTTTTGTTTCAATAAGCCTGATCGACAAAATGTGAACCTTTTAGAAAAATCTATCAAAAACATTTTGAGTAATTTTTTTCTTTCTTAATTAAGCGTTTTTCTATTAAAATGCATGTAAAAATTGAAACTTCGACGAGTGTTTGACGAAAAACTGTCCATTTTTAAAAATTTTTAGATTCTCATTAATGGCAGTGTAATGTAATCGTTCAAATTTTTTGGTCTCTGGGTTTTAAGGGATCTTTGCGTTTTAGCACTCATAGACTTCAAAAATCATAACATTTTGTCGGTGTCTGTATATATGGTTTCCTGAATGTTGTAGCCACGCTATCTTTTGAAAGAAAAATTTGCAATCGAGTCAGCCTATGATACACTTCTTAAGGTTCATAGCTAAATCTATCAAAGTTTTTTCTTTCGAATTTTTGCTCTGCACGTTCGAAAATACAAACCAAAATTTTTGTTTTTTAGAATCTTTGACAAAAAGCCATTTACTGTACATTTGTTGCGGGTTCCTTTAAATAGAAAAAAAAAGTTTTATGATGATTAAAAACCTTTTTTTGTATTTAATTAAAAATCGAATAATTCCAACTTGTTCATTTTTCTCCATACAGACTGTACGATTGATTTTTTTGTAGTTAATTGAAGAGATACATACTTGAAATCTAAGGTCATCTCAAGGCTTTTAATTTCCTCCATTTGAGCAAGAGTTTGACACTTAGCGGTGACTGCAGCCTGTAATTGTGAACCAAGAGAGGTAACTTCGGTTCGCAATCGCTCCAATTCAGTATCACGACGTTTGACTTGTAGTTGGAGCCCATCTCTTTCATCGCAGGCTGTATCCCTTTGTCGTCTGAGATCTGCACTTTCTTTCTCTAGCCTATTAACAAATAAAAAAAAGAATTTAAATTTAAACAGGAATGTAAATTTCGCTATGACAATGATATCTATAGAGATTATACATTTTTACTAAAAGGGGAAGATTGAAAAGGTTGTGAATTTATTTTATAAGACTATTCTTTTACCTTTTCACTGATTCTTGAAGTTTGTGTATTTCAGCTTTCGCCTCTTCCAGACCAGTTTGCAATTCTTTCGCGTACTGTTCAGCTAAGTTTAATTTTCCTCTGCATTCTTCCAGGTCCAGTTTTTGGTCCGCGTGTTCTTTTTTTACAGTGTCTAATGATTTTTCTGTAAAGATAAAGAAGAGTCTCAATATATGTGAATAAAGTAAATAGGAAGGGAAGGAAAAAATGAATAAAGTTCTTTAAAAAACGCAAAACGTGTCTTTCTAGCATACTTACAACAATAATTCATTTTTTTTTACTGTCATTGATTCTTTCGTAAAATTACTAAATTTCTCAAAAGAATAGGAACTTAATTTATTAAGGGTATCCTGGGTGAGATGAGTATAAGTTATCATTTTCAGTGAAATATTTGTAATCTATATTAGTTTTTAAGCATGTAAATGGTATTATACATTCTGTGAACCTTCATATATCAATTTCACGAAAGACAAAGTGTTCCAAAAATAATACTTACAACAAAAATATGAAAATTATAAATTGTGCACATGTCTCAACTCGTCTCATGCTCTGGGGCGAGACGAGATATACATGTTAGGACGAGATGAGACGCAACAACTATTTAACATTTTCTGTTCATAGAAGAATATTTGTTTTACTTTTTGTTATGCATAAAAGATTATTTACAGAATTCTGAGAATAAAAAAAGTATCAGGACAAAACATTGAAATTAACATGTGTTACATTGTTTTCACAATTGAACAATATGATTATTCGTACCTACTCATGATCTTTAAAATGTTTAAAACTTTTTTGTAAGTATAATGAAGTCTGATTACTTAGGAGAAGAAATTAAAATTTTTTAAAAGTATAAATACATTTGATGGACAGTTTAAAAACATGTGGGGATTTTTTCTGAAAAATTGACACACCAAATTGTTAATAGAAATTTTAGAAGCTGAATGTAACTTGTCAGTGTTTTTGCTGAAAGTTTAAATAGATGTTTAAAGTTGAACCATATTGTTGAAAAATTAGATGTGTAGTTGAAGTATCATAATTTTAGTTGAAAAATGATCTTTTCTCCATAAATTCATTTATTTGGTTGAAAAATTAATTATTTAAGTATAAAGTCCAACTATTTGGTAGAACAGCCACTTTTTGTGGAAAAATTATCCTTTAGATTCGAAAATGCTTCTCAAAGGTTCTAAAGTGTTCTTTTAGGCTTGAAAACTGATTTTCTCAGGTAGCAAAATTTCATATCTTTTAACTTTAAATTAATGAATAAAAATCCTTTTTAATGGATGATGAAAATAAAGTTAACGAAAGAAATAATCTATTTTTATTTTGATAATATAAAATAAGATAAGTGAGAAAGATTGCATCCCTGCTTCTTAATTTATGATGAACTTTCTACAAGGCTTTTATTCGAAATGCCTGAATAATTGTATGCAATTTTTTCTGGCATTATTATATAAATTACGAAATTTATTTTATTTAGAACAAATTCCTGAAAATAATTTCAAATAAATTGAACTTCAAATCATCTGAATGGATAACAATATATATACATGTAAACTGAGACTTTCGACTTCTACAAAAATAGCATTTTTTTAATTTAATACACTTATTCAAACAACTTAACTGAAATACCCTAAAAATTATTCATCTAAAGCCATAATAATTTACACAATATTTAAAACCATAAACAAAAATTTTGAAATAAATTAGAAGACTAAACCTATATTTTTGCAGAACAAAAATACTATTATATATTAAAATTACAAACTACACAATTCGAGTTTATTTTCTTTCATAGAATGAATTTGACCTCGGAAGAGGTCAAATTTCTCTCGTCAACTTGAAATTGGAGAAACAAAAGAATTAGCTGCGTTCAACGAAATCCTTTTCTATTGAAATTTAATTTGAAAAACATTTATGAACAAATAATCATACATCTCGATTTGGAGTAAATAAATATGCAAACCCAAGCGGTACCTATATCAACAATTATTTGTAAACTTCCAGTTTCCTGGCATTCTGGATGGTTTCTTTCGGGCTTTCATAAATTATAGGTTATGTTAAATTCCACGCGTTTGGAGGTTAAGTTCAAGGATCCGAGAAATTAAAAATTAGGGCTACATTAAGGAAAAATGTCTTCCAATTAGTCTAAATCAAACAACTCACCGAGATTTTGACGACCAGTCTCGAACACCGCCTTCGCTGTCAGAAATTCTTCGAGCTTTTCGTTGAAATACGTTTTCAACTTCTTGGCGGTACCTTCCGCAACTTGCGATAACTCCTCTGGAGTTAATATTTCCCCAAGCACATCGTGCTCACTTTCCTCTGTCGTTTCCATTCTTCCTTTACGGAAATTTGTACACTTGTCGGTGTTTTAAAACTAATCGCTCCAAAAATGTTTAGTTTAGCGGTCTCGAGCGGTCTCTTTGGGATCGCGTCCCTGTGATGAAAAGCAGTGGATAAGTGGTTCTTTAATAAAAGTTGCCTGGTACACTACTGCGCAGGCTTCCAGCAGAACCTCTCATTGGTAGATAAAAGATAGTTAAATAAATAGGTTTGATAACCATTTCCGGTATGAACCAACATTTAAACATAACAAATACCGATTATTAATATTAGGGCTTTAAACTGTACAGTTTTAAACCAGCACACGGAATCTGCAGTTTCCAATGGAAAATGTCATAAATTTTAAGATTTTCAAATGGAGGAGTTTACCACTCATGCTCAGTTTTTCATGCGTGGTTCTGAATTTTACAAACATAACATTATTTTGAACTGAAAGTAAGTTTCAAAGTAAATATTTTCAAAATTTTGTATTTTCTTTTAGAGAAAACTAAAAAAAAACATATTTTTAAATTAAAAACTCAAATCTTTTTAAGAGAAATTGTATTCTTTTTTTTCATAACTGTTTTTGCTTAAAATGTAATCGGTTAAAGTTTCTTCCCTTTGGTTGGAAATGCATTTTTCTTGTTTGAATTCAACGGTTTTTAATTTAAAATATTTTTTGGTTTAAATATCAATGAATTAATTAGTTTCCCCATAAATCTTCCCTAGCGGAAGAAACGGGAAGGTTCAGAAAGACCGCGTCTGAAAGATTCGGAAAGATTTCGGAAATATTTGGGAAAGGACAGAAAGGGGTTCCATTCCAATCCTTCCCGAATTGTACGGGAAGTGGGAACTTTGCTTCCGATTTCTTTCCCATGAACTGTCCCATGAACCTCTCGACTTTTTTCCGATCATTTCCGAATGTCGCCGAATGTGTCCGATTTCTTCCCGAATGTCGCCGAATATTTCCGAATGACTACCCACTTTACTCTTTCCGAATATATCCAATTTCTTTCCGAATCAAATAAAAAACATATTTTTTGGTAATAATAATGTATTTTTATCTTCCAATCATTTTAAGCTACAGCGATCATATTGATTCCTGGTGAATCCAGCAAAGAGGATTCCTGAAAACCTATAGAAATAGGGCAATTTCATAACTCAGAAAGCCTTTTTGACTTTCGTACATCACGTACATTATTGCTGCACATTATCACATCTAACTATTCCAAATTTCGAATATTCCATTTGCCCAATTCTCATTTGTAATTACTAAAATAAGTCCTTGATAAAATTCCTTTTTCGTATGGTAAAAATAATACACTATGAAACAGAAATTGCACTGAGCTTGACTGAATGATGAAAAGCAAATTGGCGACGCAAGAGACATTGATAGCGATTTTTCCAAGATTTTTGTTTAAAATCATGCAAATATTCGGATATACTTTATTTTCCATAGTGTTTTCAGTCACACATTCTTTTGTGCAGTAATTTTCCTATTTCTAGGGTTTTCGGGAAAAAACCTTTATACGACAGTTCATTTTCAATAGAGAATAAATAAACAGTGAGAGAAAGAGGAAACAATTTTGAAAATTGAAGTTAATTTGATTAATTTGTTGAAAATTCAGCAATTTTGTTATAAGGTCATTCTTTTTGGTTAAAAATCACAACTGTTTCATTAAAAATTAATCTGTTTCATATGTTATTATTTATTATATTTATTTATTAAAAAAAAAATATATATACATCTATATTTAATACAACCTTTAATAATTTATATTTGACATTTCGCATTTATTCGGAAAGAAATCAGTAACATATGGAACGAACATAAACAGTGGGACCCAGGTGAACATTCGATCGGAAAGCATCGGAATAAGATAATGGGACACTGCAACACTTTTCGGCAAAAATCGGAAACATTTAGAAAGAAGTAGAGTAGATGCAGTCATCTCTGATGCAGTGGGACACTTCGGAGAAAGTTTCCTAAACACATCGGAAACTTTCGGAAAGAGAGGCGTTTGGAAAGAAATCGGAAGTAAAGTTCCTATACAATTAGGAAAGAATCGAAACAGAACCTCTCTCCGAATTCTCTGCGCTTCTTCCGTTTGGGTCAATCTTCTCTTCTTCAATTGTAGAAATCCGTAAAAAATCCCAACAAATAAAATTTTATTTATTCTGTAAAGTATGAATCATTTGAAATTCTTTAAATAATAACTGAATTAAACTTATTCATTAAAGGTCTTCAAAACCCAGTGGCAACGCCGGATTAACATTTTTCGGGGCCTGGGGCTAAACCTCGATGGGGCCCTCTTACGGGCAGAGAAAATCCCAGTTTTCGAGAAAGCAGGAAAATAAATCAAAATTATTTTTAAATAACGCTTGTATTTTTTTCCTATATTTTAAAATTATGGACTATTATGGAATTGGTAAATACGGCACCGCCCAGTGGGCACGATATTTGAAGAAGTTTTTAGAACGTCCTAATGACTGAAGACGGAAATACTTTTTAATCTCTTGGAAACCAAAAGAATCTTTTTAAATAATTTAAATATTTAAAAATCCCATAAAATCCGTTTAAAAGACTTGAAATCCGCTCAAGGCCCTCGAAATCTGTTAAAATCCTTTGGAACCCCTGCAACCTCCTGATATGTTTTGTAAAATTCGTCTTTTTGTGTTGAAGTTATCTCTTTGAGTAGAAAATATCTTCTTGATGAAAATTCAACTATTTTGTAACATATTTTCTTGATGGCCCATAACTGGAAATTTTGTCCACGTGACAAAAAAAGTAGCTTCGTGCCGGTAGGCCTTCAAAAAAAGGACGTTGGTGTCCCCAGAATCCCACCAGGCCTCGACTACACGATTGAGCAGATTATTACAAAACGACAATTCACTTTAAAGATAATCAGGGTGACCTGATTAAAAAAAGTATTTTTCAAATTTTAGGCTCCCGGCTTTCTCCCGGTAAATATTTTCGTGATTTTTCCCAGTTTAGAAAAAAATTAATTCTCTTTCCTAAACCCAGTTTTTCACATATATGATCAATCGCGGAAATCGATAAGCATCGGCAAACCCTTTTGCAAAAAAAAGATTGACTTCGACTCATATAAGGAGAATAAGGAAATTTTGGTGTCAGATAAAGAAAAATTGCGCTTTCACGTCTCTGGATTTTAATTTCCTAACATGAAAAATATGTTAATTTAAAAATCCATTATAAAACCAATTTTTTATTATTATGTTATAATTTTTTTAACAAAATTAATAATTTCGAATTAGACTTCTGAAGTTGCAAAAAAATGTATTGAACGATTTTGGACAATTTAATCAAAAAAATAATTGAAATTGTATAATTTATCAATCAAAACCTTACAAAGTAAACAATTTTATTTTAAATTAAAGAATCACGAAATTGAATGATTTCAGATTAAAAATTTATAAAATAGGACTATGTCAAAAGCTTAGAAATTGAATGTTTTAAGACTAGGTAAGTTAAAATTCAGAGGAATTAAAATTGTATTATTTATAATTAAATAATTAAAAATTTTAAACTTTTGAATTTGAACAATTCTAAATTCAACGCGAATAAAATTGGATAATTTTAAATTGAAAACTAAGTCTAATCTTTTAAAGCCAAAACTTCTAAAATTATTCTAGAATTTTAAGTTGTTCTTACATAACGAAAGTATATATAAAAAAAGCTTGTTGAACAAATTTGTATAAAATCAAAGTATGAATTGAATTATACTAAAAAAACTTTCAAACTAAATAGTAATA
Organism: Druon quercuslanigerum; assembly: GCA_010014905.2. NCBI lineage: Eukaryota > Metazoa > Arthropoda > Insecta > Hymenoptera > Cynipidae > Druon > Druon quercuslanigerum. Next base: position 17,796 of record JAAAKG020159097.1, on the reverse strand, counting down.
TTAAATGGAAAACATTAAAAATGAACGAAATTTCTACTTCAGAACCTTGAAACTTAAAAGAATGTGAACTTCATTTTAAACTGAAAAAATGTATAGTGACTAAAAATTGTGACATTATTACTTTTGTATTAATTAAATTAAAAACTAATCATTTTTAAATTACTACTTAAACTTTACAAAATTCAATCAACTTTTATTTGTTTAAATCTTCAAATAAAAATCGAATTATTTTAAGATATTACATGGAAGCTGAAAATAAATAATACACAACAAGATTGCTGTAATATGATTCCGTTTTTTGAAATTTTACAATTTTAAACTTTGCAGTTCAAAATTGTTTTATATTCACATCTAAAATGATCAAATTCAAACAGACCATCAACGTTTTTATTATAAAATTTTGGAATATTTAATAGCCGAATGGTATTGCCATTTTGAATATCATATCACGTAGTATCAAATGACATTAAAAATGGCTGGATAGATTTTTTTACTAAAAAATGCGGTTTCTTTAAAAAAGATCACTGTTTTTTCACAGTTAAAAATTACAAAATTTTAAGTATTGTGAGAAACATTGTCAACATTTAAAGTTTGATTATTCTGAAAAGCTTGAAAATTAAATGCCACCCCGATAATAGGAAAAGAGTCAGTTGAAAAAATACTCTGCATAAATAGAATTATCTTCAGGCTTATTTATTTTTGCACGTGACATCATGTTTCAATAAATTATTCCTAAATACATTGGCTTACAACAATTTGCACTATATAATAATCTTTATGCACTGTTTGTGTGGAAACTATAATCTATGGATAATCAATTACAGATAATATATCCCTAAAGCAATAATTGATAAGATATACATTTATCACGTCTCAAATTTCTGCGAAATATATAATATAATTTATCCGGAACGCTTTATGTACAAAAACTTACAAAACTCAATAAGTATTACGAAAGTCAACTTAATAAATTGACTTAATTAAGATTAAAATCAAGATAAAAACGCTTGACGAGATGTAGCTGTAGAATTATTTTCTTGGCCTCAAACATGAGGAGAATTTAAACCGACAGTAATAAGTCTTATAAAAAAATTGTACAAACTACTGTAATATAAATTAAGACTAGAAGAGAGTATCAGTGGGAGCTTTTTCCTTACTTCTAAGCAGCCCGCAGAGATGAATGTGATCAAAATAATAGCTTAGAAGCAAGTTCGATCGGTTTAAAACTTTTGTTTAACATGCGCGACACAACAACGGCTGAAAGCGCACTGGCAAGAAGAAGAGAGCAGATTGCATCTTTCTTAATTTTATCATACGATTCTTGATGTTCGTCCTTTGTTTAGTTTAATCTTGAAGCGATGAAGAATCTTTGCAGTCTCACTAGGTGGGGCACAGGACTGAAAGATGATTTTTAATTAGTATTATAATAATTTATTAATTAAGAAAGTATTATATATGGTTTTCAGTTCTACCTTTCAAAATATAGTCTGTCAGTAACGTGGGCACAGTGGGACTATCTTCGTCAATTGCCTTCAGTACTGAAAATAAAATACAAATAAGAGTATTATTAATCTGCAGTAATATAATAATTGTAATTATTAATTTATATTTAAAATAGCGAACAGAATCTTACTTTTTATGAGAACTTGTAAGGCCTGGTTATTTGGAGGTCCACTGTCTGTGTGGTATGGAATGACTGTTGTTAAGTACTGAAAAACAATTTTCAAGAATTACTGAATATCTTTTTAAAAGTTAACCATTTCATCTTTTTTTTATTACACTAAATATAGAAATTGATCGAACATCTTGATTTAACAGAAGGTAAAGTACAAAAATTAATTTGTACATGTTAAAAAGTTCGAAGTTTTCAATAATCTTTATCACGGTTTTTCAAATAATAAAATGACTGTCCAAACAATATTTATAGCTATATCTCAAAACATAAAATTCCATCTTTATAATTTTTTGAATTTTATTCAAAAGTATAGAAATATATAAAAATATTAAATATTTTAATATAAAGGAGAACAATATATAATAAATAATAAAAGGCCTAGCGGAACAAGCATGTAAAATTTTCCCTTGCAAGTATCAAGACTATATTGGCACCATATATTACCATCTATGTGAATACAAAATCCTGTACATTTTAACTTCCAAATTTAATTTTTTGTGAGATATCGAGGCTAATTAGGATCTTTTTGTTAAATCTGCTGAAAAATACGGGCAAAAATATATTTTTTAAGGTATTTTTCTATATAACTCATTGGTTTTCGAAAAATATATTTTTTAATTACAACTGGATTAGCCGTTTTCGAGAAAAACTTTTTTTTTTAATTTTCCTTACCCCTTCCATAACTACCACAAAAATGCAATTTCAAAGTTAAAATGTTTTTGGAAATTTTATATCACATAAACCGCAACTTATGTCATTGAATTGGGTCTGTTACGGAAGTAACGGATTTTTTATATGAATTTTTGACATTAAAAATAATAATTTAAAAGTTGCGCCCGTATCAACACCAAATAAGTGTCACAAGCTTCAACCAACTTTAACCGACATATCCTTGAAGTTAGATGATATTTATTGGATAGTGTTTTATATTGCCATAAAAATAGTTTTCAAACGAAAAAACCCAAATAAAAAATTTGTATCCCAACATTATTTTCAAAACTATAAACCTTATTTTTTTTTAAAATCATGTTATAAAAGTTTTTTTATATATACAAAAACCACTCTAGATTACACAATTCTCATTCTGAAGCGGAATTTCATAATAAATTGTATTCAGCTTTTAAGCAAAAAGAAGGTTATTATATTTAAAATCCAGAAATTGAAAAAATAAGAATAATAATGTTTTTTTCAAAATAACACTCCCACGATTTTTTAAATTGCACATGAAAAATATCCGACCATCATGGGAAAAGAAAATTTCGCAAAAAAAGTCCAGTAAAATGATTTTTTAATAACCTTTTGCACTAAGGGATTATATAACCCTTTGTAAATTCAACAGTTTTTTTTTATTTTGTGGAGCTGTTTTGCCTATATTTAATTTTGGACAGTCCCTGAGTAAAAGTTTTTAATTAAAAACTTTTTCGTTAGGTTGATAATAAAAATTTTTTATTTAAAAAAAAACGCTCCCACGGTTATTCTATTTTTGCGCAAATAATACGCATAATATGTAAGAATAAAATTCCGCTAAAAAACATCTTGTAATATATTTTTTAGGTAAAATTGACAAAACATACTGACCAAAAAAACGCGTGACAATTCTTTTTTTCGCCATAATGCAAGTCTCCCCTTAATTTCGAGACAAAATATACAAAAGTAGATAAAATATGAATATTTAACCGTAATTGGAGATGTGAATATAAAACATTATTACAAAAGAAATTTTAATTGAAAAATTGTTTTTATCCGTATTTTTGGTCAAAATGTTTTGAATGTTTCTTTCCTAATGAAAGTAAAAAAAATAAATAAAAAATAATACTGTATTATAAACAATGAAATCTAGTGAAATATAGTCCCGAATATAGTTGCCTCACCTTAGATTCTTGGAAGGATCTATGTTGTGGCAAGGGACTGGTGCCATTTGGCACCATTTTTGGTATATTTTGGTTTTTCTTCTTTGTCACGTGATGAGCTCTTCGGCGATTTTGTATGGCAAGTACTAAAGAAATAAATGTATTCTTTAAGTCCTTTTCGATTTGAAGTTCATCTCGAAGGGCAAGTTCGGCTATGAGAGTTTCACTCAGAGCTCCTACTAAGGATTCCATTTCACTCAGGAGTTCAGTCAGTTGTCCTGAAGTAAGTTGTCGCAATTCTATAAAGAAAAATTAAAACCTCAATATTCTTCATTGACTTTCATATTTTAAAAATAACTATATATTCTTTAAATTAACAAATTTTCTGTAAAAACTTGGTCTTACTTTTGTCATTAAGCGGAGAACCCAGAACTTCTCTGCTTCTTTCTAAAGCTTCATCAGTGTCTAAAAGAGAGTCCTCGGAATCAGGAGTCCTCTCCATAGGAGTTTCCTGAAAATATTTCGAAAAGATTAGTTGAATCCAGGCCTCACAGTCCCTATAGAATTAAATATGGGGACCAAAGGGTATTATTTGTCAGGATTGTTAGGATAAATTCATAATACTTCAAAACAGTTCCAGTCAAATTCAAAAGAATTCAAATTAATTGAAAAAATGGGATGGGGGGTGGGAATTCAATGGAATTCATAAAAATTCAAGAGAAATTTATAGAAAAATTCAAATTAATTGAAAACAATTCCAAAATAAAAAAACTTCCATTGAATTCAGTAACTTTGGAATGAGCTAATAAATAATGAATAAAAATAAAAACTCCAAACATTTGTTTAAAAAATCCGTTGAATTAAGTAGAAATGAGTAAATTTAGAATAATTTAGGTATTAAAAAATTCAAAAGAATTCCAAAGAATTTAAAAGAATTCAGGGTATTAATAAGAATTCAGAACGAAATTCAAATAAATTGGAAACCAAATTTGAAAAGCTCTTGAAATCTTTGAAGCTCTACGTAATCCCTCACTTTTGGTGAATAACTTCTTTAAAAATCATTGTACTATTATAAAATCCTATGACATTACATGGAATATGATGATACTTCCTGAAATCCAGAAAAAAATATTGAAAGAAGTTGAGGATTTTTAAAATCCGTTAAAATCATTGAAATACTAAGAATAGGAAATTCTTCACAGCGGCATGCAAATCTTTTCATATTCCTTAAAATTATTCAAACCTCTGGAAAAGCCTTTAAATTCTTTAATTTGTTTGAAAATACCTTGGAATCTTTTAAAATACCCTAAATTGTTTCAGTCTTTGAAATCCCTTCAAACTATTGAAATAATTAAACATTTATAGGATTCTTTTCAAATTTATTAAAATATTTTAAATCGTTCGATATATTTTGAAATCCCTTCAAAATTTCTAAAGCCCTTAAAAACGCATAGAATCTTGTACAATACCCTCAATTATTTAAAATAATTTGAAATCGCATTGAATTACTGAAATCAATTAAAAATGTCTTCGCAATCTTTTAAAAAGTCTTTTTAAAAAAATACATTAAAATATTTCAAATCCTTTAATCATTTTATAAATTGATCCTCTGGATTAATTAAACAAAATCATTGTATTCAACATTTGAAGGAAAACTTCTTTAATTGTAAGAAAATTCAGTTAATTTTTAAGTTTTCCAGGTATACCTGCATGATATCGTCGATTTCTCGAAGAACCTCTTCTGCGGTTTTAAGTGGTTCTTCTGGACTATGAGAATCAGTACTACTGGACAGGATTAATGCGTGCATGTCCAAATCCGTCGCAACTGCTTCGTCTTCACTGCTCAAATCTTCAAGTTCTGGCCTGAAATAGATAATAAAAAAATAAAGAATTAATACAGCTTTCCCATGTCATAATTATCCATATATAACAAACAAAAAATGCAACATAACAACAATAATCACTAGGGTGATTAAGAAAAAGGCTTTTTTTGAAATGTGAAAAGGCTCCACGATTTTTTGTCAAAATGTAAGTCAAATATTGAAGTGGGCTCTCGTAAGAAGTCGATTAAATAATTCTAAGTGCTGCAACAAAAATGTTTTAGTAATAAAAATTCAAGAAAGTCAAAACATGATATTATTTTAATTTGTTTTATCGTTCATAAGATCAAATTTTTTTTAGTTTGTGAAGCCTGCAGACAAAAGAAAACGATTTCTTTTTTTTCAGCATAACATACCTGATTATTACAAAAAAATAATTTGCAATTGCCTGCAGGCATCCAAAACTAAAAAAGAATGTCGTAAATGATAGGCCCAATCATTTTCTACTCATTTGTTAATATGAATAAAAAAATGTTTTAAACTTACAAAAATTTTGAGCAGCACATAAAAGCATCCAGTGGACTTATGTGTGACTTATGTATCGATTAGAAATCGAAGGATTTTTTCAAGATATTTTGAACAAATCGAGGAGAATTTTCACTTTTTAAAGAAGCTGTTTTTGTACCACCCTGTTTTTTTTAGAAACACTCCCTTAAATTATTTTCAACTTCATTTCTCCAATAATATTTCTCTTCCTGTAAACAAATTGAAGGACGATTTTTCCAATTATCTAAAGTGGAAAATGTAATCACCTATCCAAGTTTCGGGCAGCCTCGTTGAGATTCAAGGCTGGCATGTGCATCTTTCTTGCATAAGATTTGCTCCAATCGATTGGCAAAATATTACCAAACGTGCCTGTGATTGTCCACCACATTCTAAAACACAAAAATATCAATGAATTTCTTATAATATTTCGAATTATCTGAAATTCGAATTTCGAATTATCCAAATTTTGGTTTAAATCCTAAATTCATAGCTATTTCTAAATTTAGTTATTCACGAGACTCATTTCCTGCCTCAAATGTTCAACCCTGATAATGAATGAATCGACTGCCAAATTTGTCGGTGGCTTGCGTGTGACTCGCAAACGCCCTAATTATTTGATTAGCTTTTTCGATTATGAAATTGTCTTTCTAATGAGAAAAAAGTTATCAGAACGGAGAATAATTCTAATGAAAAGACTCTATAAACAATAAATTTAATTAATTTGATATAAATAACAATTTTAAGTGATAATTTGATTAGTATTATAGATTAATTCAAGCGTAATGAGAAATGAGATTTCTTGCCCAGATAAGTAATTTTTATTAAAGCTTAAGTGTTCACCATTTCTTATTTTCTTGTTTAGCATTTCAATGTTCACACGTTCACTTCAAGGGACTTCCGTTTACCGCACGTGTTATGCAGCCGGCTTAAATCATTATAATGAATAAGTCAGAGTCGCGCGGAATTATATAATAATTCATACGACCAAAAGCATATGCAATGAATTAAAATACAAAAAGGTATGTTCATGATTGCGTATTCAATATTTATGTTTCTGATCCAAACATGGTAAAGATTTTTATTTTTAGGCTGGGTCTAAATGTCCGGACGGTCTTTACGTGGCTGTGTATCAGATACTGCACATATCGGATCTACACATTGTGTAACTGTGCACATTGCGCGTAGACATTAAATAAGGTGGTCAGCTCTACACATTTAATTCAGCACATGCGAGTCTACACATTTATCTCACCACGTGAAAGTCTCCACACTTAAATGGGCACATTCAAGTCCACACACTTAATTCACCACGTGAAAAATCGACACATTAAATAGTAAGTTGACAAAGTCTACACAGTAAAGTTCACACATAATAACTTTGCACATTAATTCTTTTAAATTGCAAATTTCTTTATCTGATAAGTCTACAAGTTGACATTGTGCACATTAAATTATACACGTTCAACTGTGCACATTAAAGTATACACGTTAAAACTGTAAACATGAAAGTCTGCACGTTAAAACTGCACACATGAAAGTCTGCACATTGAAGTATAGGCGCTAAGCTTATATGAAATATTATTTTTATCAGCTAATTATGAATAACAATTTATAAATAATAATAAGTTTGATTATGAATTATAAGTTTACATGCAAATTATCTGCTAAAAATCACCGTTTTATTTCCCTGTGAATGCACCACGTTGATATTGTTTTACGCAGCTAAAGATTAATTAGGAATCCCTGACCTTTGCAATTTTTCGTATATATTTTTTATTATTTCGAATCCCAATTAAAGCTGTAGGCCCCCCTTCATGCACTTGATTGCAACCTAGTATGTGCATAATGAAGAAAAAAATAAACCAGGTTTACATACTTAATATGTCATATGTTATAGGCATACTACACTAGTGTACAAAGTTAAAATAAATAAAAAAATACATTCAGTGACGCTATATTTTTCCAATGCATGTTGGCCTGCTGAACTTAAAAATTGCTTTGAAAGATTTGTATGAAGTAATTAGATAGGAAGCCACGACTTTTTTCAAAATATTTCGGTTAACTGTACTTCAATTACGAAATTTATCAGGAAAAATTAATGGCACTAATATTCGTTGCATATTCGATGATGTTTACCTTAATACCTTTTGCAACCAGATTTATCTTTTCTAGCTTGAGAAATATTTCGCAGAGCAAGACTATCTTCGAACTTGTTTTTCCAAAATTAATATTTTGAAAAGCAATCCATATGTAAAAATTTCAATCTGAGCTTAAAGTTTTGCAGGCCAAAGTGTATTAGAAAAATATGGCTGCACTAAATGTACAAGAGAATACAATGTCCCCATAATTGTTTATATACGGGGATATCCCTTTGTAAAAAGGTTCGCAAAAAAAATCCAAAACAAAAACAAAAAATGCCTTTAATATATTGGACTGTAAACATCGTAAGTCTGCCGTTTTCTTTTTATTCATGGTATCTTAAACAAGCATCCAGAGGTAGCTAATGTCACCTCAAACGCTCGCAGGGGATTTGTATGGACAACAGTAGTGAAAGACGAACTCTAAACTATACATTATAAACTCATTTCTGTGATTAATACATGATCTTTGCAAGAGATTTGAAATAGCGTATTAAATTGATAAAATCTATATCTCATCAGGCACTTGACTCATTCCGTAGTTATTAATAAAAAACCAATTTCATTCGAGAAAAAGTTTTCAAAAACACAATAGTAACAGTATATATAATGATGACAGCGTTTTAGGCGGTTAGGCGCTCAGACTTCCTGTTAGACGTCTGCTGGGGTTCGATCCCCGAGTAGGTACCTCTAGAAATTTTTTTTATGTACTTTTACACTGAGATGCTGGTGATTCGACTGGCCCTTTAAGCTGCAGGTCCCCCTATCATGCACTTTTTTTACGTTCTCGTCCTAATGAGAAGGTATTGGTTTTATGTAAAATTTCACTTTCTCGGTTTTCATCGAACCCCCTTCAGAAAGAAATGATTTTTACGAAGGTTTCTGTCTGTCTGTCCGTAGTCTGTAGTCCGCATTTTGTAGGCACGATTACTTTCGAAAGATTGATCAGATTATATTCTGTTTCGGCACACTTTTTTAAGAACAAAAAAAAGGAGTTCGTAAACGGAAACTCGAATAATTTATCCTAATGACTTTTTTTGATAAAAAGAAAATTATGATAGATATAGCCTTTGCAAAATCAAAAAAAAAAAAAACCCAAAATGATCATGTTAAGCCAAACAACGCATGATATGAAAAAAGTCAAGAGAAGAAACACATGAGCAGAATTAAAAGACAAAAGTAGTTTAACCAAAAAGTATGTACAAGTTTGGTAAGAACTCTGATTATAAAAAGATATTAAAAGTAAAAATTACATCTACATTGAATATATACAAACTAAATTTATGGGAAAACGACACAAGTTGCAGTAAAATGTTTGATAATAATTTGTATGATGATATAATGCGCATTTTTTAACGATTAAAAGAATACAGTACAAATACTTTTGTTCCAATACTAATGCATGTTATGAATGGTAGTAATATAAATTTATTGAAATGATATTCATTTTTCAGAGTGACATATTACAGTTGAACGTAATGTAGAAAAGTTCGCATTTTCGTCTAAATCAAGTGCGAAGCATATGAGATAAGTCATGAGAATGTGTTCGTTGAAGTCGAAGGAGCTTTAACAAAAGAGAATTTACAATCACAAAATGACAGTTGTCGATGATTTGACCTTTAATTTTAATAGGCTTGCGCACAAATGTGGGGTAAATAAAAAGATCGAGCACGTAGCGCGAGGCGCACGCATTCCTGAGTGCGAAGCGCGACACAAATATACCATCGAGCGCGTAGATTAGTGTCAGGATTTAAATATTAAATATTAAATAAATTCTTGAGAATTTCCGCTTCAATATCCGAAAAAGAAATTTTAGGAGAACCATTAAAATCGATAAATGTTTCGAAAAATATCGAGCGCAACAAAATAATCGGCTTCATGACACAGAAACAACAGAAGATAAATTTTAGATCGATTTCCGATGATACATTCGCTGCAACGAGAATACACTTTATAGGATAAACTTTGAAAAAAATTCCTGCAACAAATTTTAGCATTACTTTATTCTGTGGAACCGACCTGAAATTTTATTTTTTGATTTGAAATTGGTCTCGCTGTACATCATTATTACACATCGATTGAATGTCCATTCACTGAGAATGAAATCCATAAAATCAGACTACCCCAAAAAAGCATGCATGTACGTTTTAAGTACTTGGTGCCTTAAGGCTTTTTTTACCACTTACAAAAATTCCGATTCTCCATGTATTTCAACACAATTATAATTGTAAAAGATGTTTAGCCACACACTAACATTAGCCTTCAGCCTTAAATGTGTAGATATAATAGCGTGTAGATTTAAAAGTGTAGAGTTCAACGTGCAGAGTTTCTTCGTATACAGTTTAATGTGTAGACATTAATGTGCCCAGTTTAATTTGTGGGCCTTTTTATCAGAAAAATGTATATCTTGACAATACATAACGTGTAGAATTTAATGTGCAGAGTTCAACGTGAACAGTTTACTTGTGTAGACTTTAATGTGAAAGCTTTCCCATTTTCGAGGTTAGTGTATAGAGTTAAATGTGCAGATTTTTTGCGTGGAGACTTTAATGTGTACAGTTAATGTGCACAGTCCTAAAAAATTTATTTATAAAAATTTGTAGAGTTAAGCGTGCAGACTTGCATGTGCAGTGTAGATTCGATATGTGTAGTATCAACCGGGCCCCTCCGTACGTTAATGCACTAGTTATAAACGGTAAGATTGTTAATTTTATTCACACCGTGAAAAAGATTACTTAAATTTTGCATTTAGGGTTCCCGAAAAACTTGACGATTTTTTTATTTCCTCGGATGAATAATATTTAAAGACCAGCATTCTAATCATTTAACGTTTTTAACACAGAATCTTCTAAAAAAGGAATAAAACAATATCGAATTTAAATTTATAAATTTTTTATTTATTATTTTCAGGCTAAATTCACTTGAAAAAAGTGAACAAGTAACCTATTTAAACCGAAGAAGTGATTTATTTCTAATTAAGCAAGAGACTAAAAGTGACTAATTGTAAAATTTCTAATATACCATTTTTTAGAACTGGAATAAAACAATTTCAAATTGAAAGAAAAATTCAAAAACTGCTATTGATTTCAGTAAAACTGTCCTGAATTTAGAGGAATAAAAGAAAAATAAGAACAATTCAATGAAATTAAAAAATTCAAGTGATTAAACTACAAAATTAAACAAAAACTAAAAAAATCCATTGAAAATAAATCAAAAGAATTCCAATGAACTCAGGAAAAACTAATAAAAATTTAGTGTGAATTACAAATGAATTCAAATTAATTGCAAAAAATATTTCGAAGTCGCTTCAAACCTTTGAAACTCTACAGAATCTGATAAAATGCCTTGGAATCTTTCAAAATATCTTAAAACCTTGTAGGTCTTGTAAAATCTTTTCATATTTTCCAAAATCCTTTAAAACCCTACGCAACTTTTTATAACCCTTCAAATCATTCAAATCCTTAAAAATAGAATTAATCTCGTGAATCTTTGGAGGCCTTAAAATCTTTTAAAATAAAACATTTAAAATTATTAAAAATATTTTGAAATCATTTTAAACTTTTCAAAGCTGTTGAAAATTTCCTGAAATTAAAAAAAAATACCCTAAAATCTTTAAAGTCCTTTGGAAACCCCTTCAAATAATTTAAATCTATTAAATATTCCTTAAATTTTTTTTATAAAATCCTGAAACATTTTAAAAGCGCACTACAATATTAAAAATCCTTTGAAAACCCCTAGAAATCCCTTGCAATTACTAAAAACGCTTAAGAATTGCTTGGAACCTCTTAAAATATTAAAAACTCAAGAAAATTCAGAAATATACTTAGACCTTAATTCACTAGATTTATGAATTAAATGAATGCAGGGATTATATCTTTTAAAAAAATGACTAAAAAGTGGTTCGAGAAAAAAAAACTTACTAAAACTGACTTAAAGCGCTTTTTACAGAAATTCCCTGACTTTAGCAATATGTCTTTCAAAATCCCTAACTTTTCCCTGATTTTCCATGACCAACCAAATTCTCTGACTCTTCCCTGATTATCGGGTTTTCCTGAAATTAAGAAGTGAACTTAAATTAGGTAAAAAAGTATTTGAATTTAAGGAAAGTTTATCAGAATTTAAGAAAACGTATAATTGAATTTTGAAATTCAAATATTTAAGTACTTTCTTGGATTAAACCAAATTTCAAAAGTAATTGAGCGTTATGGTCATATAAATTAAAGCCTGACTCAAGAATTTCTTCTTTTTATCTTTATATGATGATTGATAGATGTGATGAATGCATTTTCTCAGAATTTAATTTAATTATAAAAGGTTTGATTCACTTAATGTAATTATAAAGCCATTATAACTATCAATATTGGAAAATTGATCATTAAATTTCGGTGAACCATTTTCATAATCACATTTCAAATTCCCACGAATAGTGTTTCCTTTGAGTTTACTTTCATATCAGAAATCAGAAAATATATACCTTTCATTACAGTTTAGAAAAAACAATCATTTGAAGATGATTTTTTATATATTCATGTTTCCAGCTATGATTCCATTACAGAGAATAACATTTCACTTATAAATCTTCGAAAGATTTTTATCTTTGATATTATCTGTTTCCACGTTTCTTTTCTGGAAAGAAAAAAGCGACATGACAAGCCTCGTTACATCGTCAACACGATTTTTCTGTACTGCTAATTATTTAAAAACTTGACGTTTCTTACTTTTTTGTGTGTTAAAAGTACAAAGACTTGAAAAACCACATTTGAACCTTTTGTGATATTTTAGAATAGCTAGGAATAGAATTATTTTGTATTTTATTGTTTCTTTTATATTTACTGAAAAAGGTATACATAGAGACGTTTTTCAAGGACAGTTATTATTTATTCCTAAGATTTTTTGACAAAAGAATTTTAAATTAGAAATTATTATGATTAAAAGTGGGAAGTTTGGAAATGTTTTTAATTTTGAATCATTTTAATTCACTGTTGTTTTATTTCAAATCTTTATTCATTTAGAATACTTCAATTTTATTTGTTTTTAATTGCCAAGCATCGGATACTAAGTAAATAATTTGGAACTTTGAATAACCCCAATTTTAATTTGTTTCTAATTCAGAAGCATTGATATTTTAATATTTTTTTCAACTTATACATATTTCGGAAGAGTTAAAATTTAAACTTTCTTTTGATACGAAAGTATTGAAATTTTGTTTTACTTCAAATAGTGAAATGTAAAGCACGTTCATATATTATTAAATACATGTCAGAACTAAGATGCTACTAGCAGTAAAAATAAGAGTGGAGAAGATCAAAGATTAAAATAGAAAAACAATAGAAATATTGTGCAAGTGTGAAAATTTTGCTTTTATCTGACGCTAAAATCTCAAAGGCGGTATTGTATGCACAGTAGGGAACTTGCGATTTTGACAGGTCTTTCTTTAAATGGGTATTTCACTTCGTCGATTAACTGAGCGTGAGCAGAATTCGAAATTTAGCACGTGCTCATGAGTGACGCAAAAGAGGCAACCCAAGAAGAAAAAAAGTGATTGGTTATTCATCTAGATAAATATAAACTATAAAGTCATCTACAAAATTAAAATTTTCCTTACTTAATTTTATTTTATATATGCAATATACTCTCTAATAGGCACTAGACATTTAACAAAATAGTATCTTTTCAGTACAATATCTGTACTAATTAAATAAATATGCATAAATGGAATCATTTAAATTGGAATTAAATCCAGTTTAGAACGCTTGGATGCTTCAAATTTAGAAGCAAATAGAAATTTTGAACTAATAAGAAATTTTTCTAATTAAGAAAGTATTCAAATGCGAAAGATACAAATTTTGAAATCATTTTAGATTTAAAATTTAAATCTTTGAAATTTTTAATAGAATTCAATTATAAGTGCTGATAAATCAAAATCGAATTCAAGATAAAAATATAAATTTTAAATTGTTTTAATTAAAATCGAATAGGTGAATTTCAATTTGAGCCAATCCAAGGAAAATAAATTCAAATTTTATTATTGGTTTATAATTTTTTATGACAAATGCTCATGTAATTTAATTTCAGGGATGAAAGCGGTTCAGCAGTTTCATCAAAATTGAAAAATGTTCACGTTTGACTTTAAAAAAATGCATTTTTATCAGTACAGAGATTTTCATTCCCTATTTTCATCAATGTTTTCCACTTGAATGTGAACTAGATTATTAGAACCCAATAAGAAAATTCAATTATTTCTGGTTAAATGTGAATTATTTTTTAAATAAAAATTTAATATTATATGCGTAGTTAAGAATTCATAGCTTTTGGGTAGCAACTATATTATTCGGTTGAAAATTCAACTATTTTCGAAGAAATATCAGCTATTTAGTTGAAAATGAAATTTTTGTTAAAACTTCATATTATTGGCTTCAAAATTAGAGAATTTAGTTTTCACTTTCTTTCTTCGCTGAAACTTTTATATATTGAAAAATCAACTATTTTGTTGAAAAATCGTCTTTTTGATTAAAAAATTTAACAGTTGGTTATATCTTTTTCTTTCTTGAGTGCAAAATCTACTATTCGGTTGAAAAATATGTTTTTTGGGCTGAGTTCAATTATTTTTCATTTTTAAATTACTTCTATTATATGCTTTGTTCAGAATTTTTTCCCATGTTTGGCGATTTAATTATTTTGTTGAGAAATGGACAACTTTTGCAAAAATTTCAACCTGCTTGAAAAATCATCCATTCTATTGCAAAGCTGTATTTTTTTTACCTAACTCTTTTTTTATATAAGTTAAAATATTTTTTTGCTATAATATCACATGTTAAATTTTTCGTTGACAATTCATCTTTTTTTATTAAAAACTCATCTGCTTGGTTCAAAGTTTAACTAATTTGTTTATCTGTCTAATTTGTTTTTTAAGGAAATAATTAATATTTTTGATGGAAAATTCATCTTTTAGGTTGACAGTCCAACATGAAGAGTTTAATGTATTATTTAAAGTAGTACAAACATTAATTTCATTTAAAAGTATTTATTCACCTATTTTCGTGAAAGATATTTTAAGAATCCCTGTTTTTAAGGCGTCTCGGCTTGTGAAGCCTATCAATTCTAAAAAGATGTTTTCGATTTGCAACTACAGAATTGATTTATTTTTCCGGGGTTTCTTCGATGCCCTCTAATTCGAAAAAATAAGAGAAAAAATTTGAAATTGACATGACCAAAAAAAAAACTCTTTCAAAGCGACTTGTATTCTAATGTCTGGAATTCTGGTTATGAGTATTAAAACATGAATTGGAACCTTACTCAAAAGAGGCAAAAGAAGAAATTTGGGTCAAAATTCTAGATTTTGTAAGTTTTAGGGTATTCTTCAAATTTAAGAAAGAAAAGGGGAACAGGGGGAACAGGGGTAAAAGGCTATTACGTAAAAAGGGGGAAGCATCCCTTTGATCCCTATAATTTAATTCTAAATTGAAAATCTTTCAATAAAAATATTTGTTGTCGACAAGTGAAATAATTTGAGTTAGTACGCCTTGTCGTTTTGTTCTTTTTCAGATCACACGGTTCGTTTGACTCCAAGGAGAAGAGACAGACAATGAGGCTTGATTGAAATCTGCATTACTTAAGCGAGCTTATTAACAGTCGAGCTATTTTTTATCGGGACCAGGACTTCACAGGTCGTTCTTTGAAGTATATAAATGTGAGAACTTTTAATTAAAAAAGGGCGGGGCAAAGACCTTAGTTTTCTGGGACATGTGTGATTCACTTAACGTGTAGGTGTTTCCTCTGCCTTACATGCTGGACGCAGATAAATGCGAAATCGTTTAATCTTCGGAAACAAACGAGTCGTGTATGCAAAGATGAACTCTCTTATATGAATTACTATCCCAGTAATCCTTGAGAAATCATAACAGAAATACTATTTTTATCTTCTTAGACCTTCGGAAGGTCGTAAAAACGTACTGCCATTTGTTTTCTATTAAAAAATATTGATGTTGTATTGTGTACAAACATTACTCATAAACTATTTTTGCAATTCTGCATAAAAATAACCACACAATTCTGAATTAGAAAGAGTTTAAGTTAAGCCGAATTTCAAATTTGGAAGCGTGCTTATTTGGTTACCTAATCTCTGCATTTTTTTAAAATTTATCAATTTTCAATGTTTTCGTTTTCAATTTTAACACGAACAACGCTGGAATCCTTTAACTCTAGATTAGTTTTTCTTTTAATTGGAGGAAGATTCTAATTTTGTATTCACTTCTATAACGAAGCATTTGAATTTGGAATCGTTTTTATCAGATTATTGATCAAACATACGAGTAAAAAGTGAAAAAGGGGACACGCATTGCAAATGACAGACATGCATTCGTTTAAACCGAGCATCTCCACGTTTATCGAGGTCAATTCTGACCACTTGAGTTCGTTGTTAAAGTTAAGTACATACGAGGGATATGACTTCATTGGATAAATTTCACATCTGTCGACTGTGTGCTGTGACGTATATGGATAGCATACCGCCCATTGTGATTCATTATTAAGAAACTTAAATCCCTTATTCCTGTCTCTCTTCTAAAATTCCTAATGGTTCTAATTTAGTATCCTCGGCTTATTTTCTTTCCAAAAGAAAAAAGTTATACTTTAGCAAAACAGCATATAATTTTAAATATGCACATTGCACAATGTATATCCTATTTGAAAGTATTTCTAACAACAAAACTGCAATCCAAATCCACGCCACACAGGAGAGTATATGTTATTATGCACATGTTTGAAGAGTTACCGGCTACGTCTTTCTTCAAATCAATACACGAGCTACGAAAAAATGAAACCGCACAAATCTGTTAAACTAAACATTATGCACCAAGGCAGCGAAGTAGTCTTTTACGGCTAAGCGTGAGTTCTTGTAAGTAATGCGACATCGTATAAAGACTTCGCTGCCTAGGCATACAGCATATTGTGCAATAATAGTATGATTTCCAGCTTTTGTAACAAAATTACGTGTCAGGTTTGAGGTTAGTTAAAAGGACCACGCAGAACAATGTGCGCGGGTAGAAGTAACGAACACGCGTGCGTGGGCATTATAAAGTGCACTTTATCGTCCTAAGACGATAAACTACCCGCCACCAAAAATGACCTACTTTGATGCTTCAAAACACGCACAGAGACCGAGGAAAACATACTCTTGTTACATAAAAAAACGATTAAAAAACTTTTTTAAGGAATATAATGAGATACTTTTGTTTTGGATGTATTATGGAGGGTCAGTTAAGGGACCATCATGTCAAAAAATAAATAGCGTTACATGCACATAAAAAATGCAACAAATCGCTAGGAAAGTGACGTAAGAAAAAGTAAAAAGACACGAGGGATATATTTATCAAGACGACTTTAGGCCACCGTGTTCTATATTCTACAAACAATTAACTGGAACCTATTGGTAATTTTTCCATGCAGAATTCCCGTGTTAAAATTTAGACCCGTCTTTGACGGTTTTACTATATGCACTTTTTCAAACCTACTCTGACCCTATTTAAACTTCTATCCCTTATTTGCATTTTTTTCACTCCTACAGAAGAAACATTAGGGACCGTCCAAAAACTATCGCTACATTTCCAGACGGGAGAGCAGGTATTTTGACGACTTGAGACGGGGGGGGGGGGGGGGGAAAAAATATGATTTCAAATAGGGAAAATATAAGGGGAAATAATTTTTTGAAAGTTGTGAAAAAAAGAAAATTACTGTTTTTTTTTTAAAAGTAAAGAAAAAAAATATAT
>JAAAKG020159086.1:0-29648 GCA_010014905.2 Druon quercuslanigerum | reverse complement strand
TATTAATAGGAAAAAATTATTTTAAAGTTTTGATGAAAACAATTTTTTTAAGCTTTAAATTATTTGAATTGGTGATTAAAATAATGGTTTATTGCTTTTTTTTTTGTTTTGAAGTGATTCAATATTTATGAAATAATTCTGTTAAAGCTTTAATTTTCCGGAATTATTTCAAAAGAAATAAAGATATTAAGAAATTAAAATTAAAGTTTTTTAAAATATATAAAATTTTATTTTTGCAATGAAAATAATTGCTTGAGGCTTTTTATGTTGTGAACTATTTAATTAATTTTTAGTTAATTAATTTGGCAAGAATATTAAAAAACATAAAGATTTAATTTAATGATATAAGAATTTTATGATGCGTGTGAAATGAAATAAGTAACTAAATTTTTCAAATTATGAGTAAATAATTACAATTTTTAAATTAATTTTTAAGTTTATTATTAAATTAAACGCATTTGAATTCTTTTTTAAATTTAAAGAAAATGTAATTGTAAAAATTATTAAAATGATTCAATAGGAATGATTGTTTAATGCTTTTTATGTTTGTACTGATAACTCTTAATTTATTGTATTAAAACTTATAATTTTTGAAATTAGTTTGATATAATTTTAATTAATTAAAATCACTGAAAATTAAAGTTAAATGGTTCTCATATTCTAAAATAATTTAATTAATTATTAGCTGAATAATTTCTTCAAAATAATAAATTAAATACAGATCAAACTTTTGTGTCTTAAAATTAGGTGATATAAGTTGATTATTTATTCGAAGGTTATATAATTGAATATTGAAAATAATTTGCATAATAAAAGTTTTTTATTTATATTAACACATCCCTATCTCCATTCAATTTTTAGATTTATATGTTAATTTGTTTGGATTTTTCTGAAACTAGTATAAAACGTTACAAATAGATGAAATTTTTAGAAATGAAAGTAAAAATGAACAATGAAAAGTACTATAAAAATTATTTAAATGTCTAAATGAAAATGATAGTTTAATCGCTTGTACCTTATGAATATATTAATTAATTATTATCTCATTTTTTTACAATTTCAAATTAAATAAAGATTGAATTACAATTTATTTTAATTGAGTAAGATAAATTTATTATAAACTTTAAGTTTATGTAATTTAATATCAGTCATAATTCTTATAATAAAAGTTTGTGAATGTATAAAATACCTCCATTCCAGTGACATTATTTTTGTAAGTTTTTCGTTGTTAAATGAGCATCTGAATTCTGATTTGGAAATTATTTGCGAATTTATTTTTATTTTTCCTGGAAGAGTTTAAAATGTTATAAATAACTCAAATTTTCTGATAAATGTAGAATGAAATTTATTTAAATAATTTCTTAATGCTTTTTAATTTATTAATTCATTAAATAATTATCAACTGAATGATTTTGTTTAAAATAATAAATTATATACATATTGAATATTAGTTTTGTTCAATTGAGTAACAAAAATTTGTATAATAGAGATTTATTTATTTCTGAAATACCTTTATTTCAATTATGTAATTTTGCTAATTTCAGTAAAGTTGTTAAATAATTTTAAATAAAATTTAATTATTAATTTTAAATAAATTTATTTAAATAAGTATGATTTTAACAAAAATACGAAGTATAAATAATTTTAATGTATCATTAAAAATAATTGTTTGTTGATTTTTATGTTGTAAAATAATTAGTTAATTACCAATTGATTAATTTTTTTACAATATCAAACTTTACTAAAATCTAAAATGATATAAAAAATAAAATCTTCGAATGATATCTCGCTCTTTAATATAAATCATAGTAAAAGTAAATTCTACGTCACATGGATTCATTTAATATATTATTTCAGATTCTAATTTAGCGAAACTTTTACTTGTAGAAAATTTTAACTAATAAATAGTTATTTGAAAATTGCGTAAATAATAAAAACAAATATAAAAGTAAGCGCGCGCTAGCGCGCGCACATGATATTGTGGTCTACAGTTAAAATATTAATCTGAAAAAATATGGTCTCCTATCGCTCCGCTGGTAATCGAACCCAGTTCTTCCGATAGCCGGTTGCGTCTTCTTTCCACTAAGGTACTTAAGAGATCGATAGAGGAACCTTTTCTCAGAAAAACATGCTGTGCTTAGCCAGGTGTTACGGTTAGATATACTTAAATTTTACAAGGAATCTGTTCTATCATAGGAAATAGTAACAATTGAGCAGCGGGGATCTGTTTTACCGACCGTGGAACGGTCAAATCAAGACTATCGATCTGAGTCGACTCCTCAAATAACAGAAACTGTTGACTTATTTTCAGACTATATGCAGCTATAAATTATTTTTTTATAGAAAAATATTTTTCTGAAAAAATCCTTCTCCTTTCGCTCCGCTGGGAATTGAACACAGGTCTTCCGATTGCTGGTCGGGTGCTCTTACCACTAAGCTACTAAGGAGATCGGAAGATTCTTCTTATTTCCCAAAAGTGCAATAAAAAAAGAAAAAAACACCTTGTAACTATTTCAAATGATAATGCATACTAAAAAGACAAGTTTTCTTACAAATAAGCTGGGTTTAAGATATTCTCGACGATATTCTCGAAATATTCCTGAAATTCTATGAATTCCTAAAAGGGAATCAATTTCTCAAATTCTAGGAAATTCTGAAATTTGATAAATTCCTAAAATACTATAAATTCTTCAAGTGTTAGACATTCCGGAAATTCTGCGAATTTTTCAAATTCTATGAATTTCTCAGAATCTATTAATTTTTCAAATTCTATAAATTTCCGAAATTCCTTGAATTCCCTGCACTCTCCTAACTTCCTGAATGCTACGAAGTCTCTTGATTCGTCAAATTTCATTAATTTCCTGAATTCTATAAATTATCTAAATTCCCAAAATTCTCTGAATTCTATGAATTTAATGATTTCTACGAATTTTTCAAATTTTATGAACTCGCCGCATTCTCTAAATTCAATGGATTCTATGAATTGTTCCCATTCTGCAAATTATGGAAATCCTATGAATTTTTCATTTTCAGTGAATTTTATGAATCAATTAATTCTATAAATATGATGAATTCTAATTATTCAATTAAATCTGTGAATGTAATTATTTCCATGCATTCAATTATTTTTGTACATTCATTTAGTTTTATGAATGTATAAATTTTCAGTGAATAATACTTTAAAAATTATATAAATTCATTGAATTTGATGAATTCATTCAATTTTGTGAATCTTATTAATCTTATGGGTCCTAATAATTAATGTAAAGTATGTAAATTCAATAAATCCTAGGAATTTGATCAATTATAGTAATTTAATTTATTCTCTGAATTTAGTAAATTATCTAAATAATCTAACCTATTTAAAATTTTCTAAATTTGCTGAAGACTGTGAAGTCTCTGACTTCTATCAATTTTCTTAATACCTCGAATTCTCTGCATGCCTTTAATGTCTTCCCTGAATACTATAAATTTTCTAAATCCTCTGAATTCTTAAAGTTCTCCAAAATCTATAAATTCTCTAAATTCTTAAAAAATTTTTTAATCTTTCGAGTTTTTATTTTCCTGAATTCTATCAATTCTCTGCATTTTCTTGGAATTTTCTGAATTCTCCGACTTATCTGAATCATCGCAATTCTTGGAATTATCTAAATTCTGTGAACTCTCTTAAATTTCTGAGATCATTAAACTCCATGAATTCTATGAATTCTATTAATTCTGTCAATTTTTTTAATTTGAGGAATTCTATTAATTCTTTGAAATACCTGGCTTACCTGAATTTCTTAAATTCTCTTAATTTTCTAAATTTTTGGTATTCTTTAAACTGTCTGATTTTTTAATTGTCGTGATTCTTTAAATTCCTATGAATTCAGATAAATGCTTCGATATTAATTAAATTCTTCGAATTCCGGACAAAATATTGACCCTGTGAAATCGTTTGAAATCAACTCCTCGGTTACCTTATATGCACAAATTTGTTTTATTTATTTAATTGTAAATTAGCACCAAAGTTACCTTATCTAAACTTTTTTGGGAAATTTCCGTGCTGGAAAATGGTATTTTTTAAAAGTGTTTGTATGTTTCATAATAACAGGTATACGTATGTAAAACACCTTGTAACTATTTCAAATAATAACACAGCTACACAAAAAAAATATTTTCCGGGCGTGGAGGTCCGTCCATGTTTTCTATACGTTTTTGAGGTCGCTTAGTCCAAATCCGAGGTCCAAAAATTTCTAGCACGTCAGGGTTCTGATATATCCTCAAAAAACCTCATAACATATTTTTTCGAGTCTGGGCTTCAGAACATGTTTATTATATGTTTTTGGGGTCGCTGAATCCGAATTCGAGGTCCAAAAAATTCAAGAAAGTCAGAGTTTTGACATAACCTCAAAAATTTTTGATGAAACTTTTTTTCCGAGACCGGGGATCAGATAATTTTTCCTATACGGGTTTTGGTCGCTGAATGCGAATTCGTAGTCTAAAAAACTCCAGCACGTCAGGATTTTGATTTTAAAAGATCCCGTAAAATTTATTGTAAATGTACACAATTCATTTATCTAATCATTTATTCCTTAGTAAGCATTCCACTAATTCAAATTTTGTTGCCAAAAGACCTTGGATTCGGATTCAGTGGCCCCAAAAACATATAATAAACATAGCCTGATCCATGGGCTTGAAAACAAATATTTATGAGGTTTTTTGAGGTTATATCAAAACTCTGACGTTCTGCGGTTTTTTGATCTCGCATTCGGTTTCAGCAACCCCAAAAACATTTAATAAACATGGACTGACTCGAAATAAAATTTTTTGAGTTTTTTGAGGCTAGGTCAGTACCCTGACGAACTGGTGTTTCTTGGATTTCAGATTCAGCTTTAAGGACCCCAACAACATAAAATAAACATTGCCTGACCCCTGGACTCGAAAAAAATGAATGAGGTTTATTGAGGTTATGTCAGAACCCTGATGTGCTAAGGGGTTTTGGATTGGATTCGGATTCAGCGACCCCAAAACCATATAGTAAACATGGTCTGACCTTTAGACGCGGAAAAGGTTTTGTTTTGTGTGTTTGTGTAATGCAAATTAAAAAGACAAAATTTCTCATTAATAAGCTGGATGTAGAATATTCTTGGTAATATTTTCCGAGAGTAGGTTATAATTCGATGACATGTGGGTTTGTGATATATAAAACCCTTTTTTTTAATCCGTAATTTCAATCGTTTTGAATCGGCAAGAGCTTTCGAAATTAAATTCGAATCAGTCCGAATGAATCCTTTCCAATCTGTGCGTCCACGTAAACTCTAATCCTAACCGACCTTTTAATCCTTTTCTATCCCGGAGGCCAATCATAGTTATTCCAAAGCAGACCCCAAGAAAATTTTACTGTTTTCAATCATCTTAAGTACGTTTGCCTAATTCGAGTAAATCCGATTTTGATCCGAGTCCAACTTTCAATCCTTTTCAATTCTTTTCAATCTGTACGTCAATATATACATTAATTCAAACCTACCTTCTAATCCTATTGAATACAGACGTCCAATTCTTATTATTATGAGACTCATTCATAGCAAATTTCATACTTTAAAAAAAGAATATTTACCTCTTAATCTCTCTGAATGCGTGAACGAAAATCAACTTTAACTCGAATTAATCTGAATCAATCAATCAATCTGAGCTCGACATTCAACCTTTTTTAATCCGAATCAACCTCTCTGCTTTTAGAAAATCCTTAAATTTGTACAGTCTTTATGTACGCTCGATTCCCGCTTTACCGTAACCCGATTTACTGGTACCGTTCGGCACTATAATAAACCGCAAACAAGAAGAGGTAGAAGAACGGTTTGGAGAATACCAATGTACCGTTAAAATTTATCAAATTTTGTTAATATTAATATTAATTAAAAAACATTTAGAAAGTTGAATTTTTGTTTAGAAATTTTTAAAAATTTTTGTAGACTTTTCCATTAAAGTGAGGTAATAGTTATTTCAAGTTAACTTGAAACAATTATACATTATTGTTATAATTTTTAACTTTTTTTTAACTTTTTGTCTGTTTTTTTACAAGTTAACAACATAAGTCCTTAATAAAGTAATTATTGTTTACAACTGTCATTTCCTAGACTAATGCCAGAAAGTTTCAGGGTTTTCTGTAATTTTTAGCTTTTCTTTGACTTTATTGTAATGTATAAATAATAAATGAAAATCAACAGGACTAATTTTTTGATTAGTATTTCCTGTATTATAAATAAAGTATCTTTAATATTTACACTTTACCATTCCTCATTTTCTTCCCTTATCCTATTTTCTTTTCTCTGGTTTACTTGCCTTTCCTTTCTTATCCACCACACATTTGCCCTCACTCGCGAAACCTTCTTGTCCCCTCATTTCATATTACTTCGCCTACCGCCGTAGTTATATATTACTTTCCCAACCCTCACTTCTCATAAATGCCCCTACTGTCCCGTCTCTTACTTACCCTACTTACTCTCCTATAATTGCCGCTTCCTTCATTTCGCACTTCTCCTCAATGCCCCTACTTCCCCTTCTCTTACTCCCCCTACTTACTCTCCTATAATTTCTGCTTTCTTCTTTTTCCTTTTATCCTACCTCTAATTTCTCGGCAATGCCCCTACTTCCTATCCCCTAATTGTCCCTAATTTCCTCCTATAATTTCCCCTGACCTCATTTCTCCCCACTTCCCTACCTCTGTTTCCATAATATATATACACTGGTATGGTGTCAATGACAGAGGACAAAGAGGGGATACCTGGCTTAGTTATAGGATTAGAGAAATATTTGGATGCGAAAAAGTTAACTTTAAGTACAGCATTTATTAAATAAATGTAGAAGAGGAATGGAACAAAAAGGACGCTGACTAGTCAATGTGATAAATATTCTAGGGAAGGATGACTAGATGAGCCAATTGTATGAGAATGTATAGGAATTGACAAAGGAGATTAGGGAAGGCATGTATTAAAAAAATAAAGAGTATACAAAGTGTAGGCTCTATATGCGGGAAGAAGAAATTTAGAATGATGTAGAGAAAATTGTAGAAAAGGAATGAAAAATAAAGGAATTAGGCTAGAGAATGTAATAAATATTCTAGGGAAGGATAACTGGATGAGCGAATTGAATGTTAATGTAATGGAATTGGAAAACAAGGCAAGGGAAGAAATGCATTAGAAAAAGAGAGAGTACAGAAAGTGTAGGCGTTGTGCATCGGAAGAGGGAAACTAGAAGAATGCATAAGAAAAATCTAGAAGAGGATTGGATAGTAAAGGAAGCTGGCAATAGAATGTGGTGACGATGATAGAAAAGGATGGCTAAATGAGCGAATTGTATCGGAATGTATCGGAATTGCGGAACAAGGTAAGGGAAGGGATGTATAAGGAGAAGAAAGAGTACAAAACAGTGCAAAATCTGTAAGGGTGGAGAGGAATCAAAGAAGCATGTGTGGGAGAAATTGAGAAGAGTAATGAAACATAAATGAAGCTGGCAAGAGAATATGATAGAGACTCTAGGGGGGAATTACTAGATGAGCGAATTGTATGCGAACGTATAGGAATTAGGAAAGAAGGTAAGAAAAGGGGATGTATTAGGAAAAGAAAGAGTACAGAAAGTGTAGGATCTGTGCTTGGGCAGAGAAAACTTAGGATAATATATAGAAAAATCTTGAAGTGAAATGGAAAACAAAGGAATCTAACAAGAGAATGTGATAAAGATTTTTGGGGCGGATGGCTGGACGAGCGATTTGTATGGGAATGTATAGGAATTTGGGAACAAGGCAAGGAAAGGGATTTACTAGAAAAAGAAAGAGTACAGAAAATATAGAAGCTATGCATGGGAAGAGAAAACATATAAAGAATGTATGGGGAAAATGTAGAAGGGGAATGTATCATAAAGGATGCTGACAAGAGAATGCGATGAAGATTCTATTAAAGGATCGCTAGATGAGCGAATTATATCGGAATGTATCATAATTGCGGAACAAGGTGAACGAAGGGATGTATAAGGATAGAAAGAGTACAGAAAGTGCACAGTCTCTGAATGGAAAGAGAAAAAAGCATGTGTTGGAGAAACTCAGAAGAGAAATAAAACTTTAGGTAAGCTGGCAAGAAAATGTAATAAAGATTCCATGGGAAGATAGATAGATGAGCATTCTATGAGAATTTATAGAATTTGGAAAAGGAGGTAAGAAAAGGGATGTATTAGGAAAAGGAAGAGTACAGAAAGTGTAGGATCTGTGCGTAGAAAGAGGCAATTTCGGATAATGTATACAAAAATGTAGGAAAGGCATGGAAAATAAAGGAATCTGGCAAGAGAATGTGATAAAGATTCTAGGAGAGGATGTTTAGATGAGAGAATTGTATGGGAATGTATAGAGTATGGGTAGAGAAGTATTGGTTAAAAAAATCGAAAAGAAATGGTAGAAACTTTGCATGGGAAGGGGAAACATACAGGAATATAAGGGGAAAATGTAGAAGAGGAATGGATCATAAAGGAAGTTGACAAAAGAATGCGATGAAGATTCTATGAAAGGATGGCTAGATGAGCGAATTGTATTGGAATGTATCATGATTGCGGAACAAGGTGAACGAAGGGATGCATAAGAAAAAGAAATAGTACAGGAAGTACACAATCTGCAAATGGGAAGAGAAAACAAAAAAGCATGCGTGGGAGAAACTTCAAAGAAGAATAAAACATAAAGGAAGCTGGCAAGGGAATGTAATAAAGATTCTATGGGAGGATAGCTTGATAAGCGAATTGTATGGAAATGTATAGGAATCGGGAATGGACATAAGGAAAGAGATTTATCAGGAAAAGAAAGAGTACAGAAACTGTAGGAACTGTGCGTGGGAAGAGAAAACTTAGGATAATGTATAGAAAAATGTATAAGAGGAATGGAAAATAAAGGAATCTAACAAGAGAATGTAATACAAATTCTAGGGGAGGAAGGCTAGATCAGCAAATTATATAGGAATAGATAGTAATTTGGTAACGAGGTAAGAGAAGGGATATATTGGGCAAAGAAGGAGAATAGAAAGTTTAGAATCTGTGAATGGAAAGAGGAAACATAGAAGAATGTATAAAAAAAATGTAGAAGGGGAGTAATTATTAAAGGAAGCTGACAAGAGAATGTGGTGAAGATTATAGGGGAGGATGACTAGATGAGCGAATTGCATCAGGATTGATAGAAATCGGGAAACGAGATAAGGAAAGTGATGTATTGGGCAAATAAATAGAACAGAAGTTACAGATTCTGTGCTTGGGAAGACGAGAAATATAAAATGTATGATGAAAATTTAGAGGAGGAATGAAACATAAAGAAAGCTGACAAGAGAATGTGATAAAGATTCTAGGGGAGCAACGCTAGATGAACGAATTATATGGGAATGTACAGGAATTAAATAACGAGGTAAGAAAAGGGATATACAGGGCAAAGAAGGAGAACAGAAAGTGTAGAATCTGTGAATGGAAAGAGGAAACAAAATCAAGTATGGGAAAAATGTATAAGAGGAATGGAACATTAAAAAAGCTGGCAAGAGAGTGTGATAAAGATTCTAGGGGAGGATGGCTAGAGGAGCAAATGAGAAATAATGGATGGACTTAAAAAGTGTTAAAATGGAGGTACAAGATAAGTAAAAGAAAAGGAAACCTTTAAGTCATTCAGATTAGTAGCGTGATGGTTTGTAACTAGTAGTTATTTAATAACATGAGTAGATTAGGATGCTCTCGCACACTCGCTTTGGATCGCTTGCTCACTCGTTCGCTATCACTTCCAAAATTGGGCTGCCGTAAAAAATAGAAATAATTATCTAGATACCAGACTTGGTGTAAATAGTTGTAAATAACTGTAAATAGTAAAGATAGTTATTATAAAATAAAAGGGCGGCAGTATTTTGAGAACCCTAAAAACCTTAAGAATTAAATAACCCAATTTATTTTCATTATTTGTGAAATACCGTTTGTTAAGTAATCAAAAGAACATCAAATGGACGTAAAGGAGAGGAAATTTGTTCGTACATTTGCATTCCACCTACCCCCTTCCACTCACCATTCTTCACACGTGTTCCACCACACGTATCTAAGCTTTCTCGAGAAAGAATGTCCAGGTAGTTTGTCTTGAAAGCTCACGTCGATATCTTAAACCCTGCTAAAACCTAAGAAATACAAAGTGCCTGCAGATAACACACTATGTCCTAAAATCGTTTTTGTTTCAATTGAAAGAAATGGGTAAATCGGAAAACAGATTTTATTTTAAAAAAATTTTAATCTAACAAACCCCGATATTTAACAGAAGTAAATGATAAGCGACAACCTCAGAGCTCGGGTAAGACATTTCTTTTCAGTTATTCCACGCTAAGAGCAAGTCCTTTTAAATACAAACTTTAGATTACAAGAAAAAGTCCTGGAAATGTCGATTGATCCGAGTTTCTAAAAAAGTTGGCAAGATCAGCGAATTCCCAGATTATCAAATTTAAGACCCTTTGTCCCCAGGGTCATGCTTCCGTCGGTAAACTTCGGAATTTCGTTACCTCCAAGAAGAAAGTAAAGAGAAGGAACTTAACTCTGCACATGGCCGCTGAACTTAATAAACTTGTGCAATACATGCTTTAATTTATCTCTCAATTTTACTTAGGGGTTTTCTGACTTATTTAATCAGTAATTTGAATTTATCATTTTTTTAGAAAGTTGGGTATGCTTTGAAGTCAAGGATTCAACTGATAAGAACTAGAGCAGATAATCTACTTTATAGAAAACCGATTTGGAAATATCTCTTTTAAAAAACATTCTGTTTCTTTAAAAATAATATAAATAAGCTTTTATTGAAATATCGTAAAAAGAAACGAAATAATTTACTCTTTTGCGAGAATGCTGGATCACCTATCTTGATAAAATACTGAACCATTGTTTTATAACGAAAGCTCAATCATATTTTTGAAAAGCATGCTTTTTCAACTGCTGATCATTTACCTTGCATAGACGCTGGATGATCGTTTAAAAAAAAAATGCAACCATATTTTTTTAAAGAAAGGTGGATAATCATTTTGGAAGAATGCAGGATCAACTTTTTGAAAAAATTCTGGATGATATAATTTAAAAGATGGTGGCTCACCGTTTTTGATAAAATGCTGAACCATCTCTTTTAAATAATTTTTTAAGACTTTATCATCTATTTTCAAAAGATGCTTGTTCATCCTTTTTTTTAATTGTGGATCATATCCCATTTAAAATTCTCGATTATCTTTTTCAAAAAAAAAGTTGCATCAACTATTTTGACAATCTGCTAGATCAATTTTTGTTTAAATATGAGTGGAGTGTTTTTAAATGTTGGCATATCTTTTTTGAATTAATTCTGTATTCTCTATCTGAAAAATATACTAGATAAACTTTTTTTTAACAAAACGCTACATTGCCTTCTTTGAACATGTTTTAGATTATATTTTTTTTCCTAATTGCTCGATCAGATTAAGAAATAAATGCAGTATAACTTGCTTGCAAAAGGTACTAGTTAATCTTTGTTCAAAGAGGCTCAGGTCATTTTCCTCGAAAAAAAATTCTGGATTACGTATCTTGAAAAGATTCTGGATCGTGAAAAAAGGCGAAATCATCTTTTTACATCAGAAAATAAATGATATCTTTGAGTAAAAGTTAAATCAACTTCTTCAAAGAAATCCTGTATCATATTCTTTTCCTAAGAGTTGGATCATCTTCTTTAAAAAAGGCTGGATCATCTATCTTGTAAAGAAGTTGGATCATTTTGTTTTAAACTCTTGATGATCGTTTTTTGAAAAAAAATCTGGATCATTATTTTTTGAAAAAACGTTGGATTGTGTTCAAAAGGATTCTTGGTTACCTTTCTTCAAAATATACTAGTTCATCTTTTTTAAAAGAAATCTGGATAATCTATTTAAAAAATTCCGTATCATATACTTTTAAAATATGCTGGATTATCTTTTTGGCAAATGCTTGATTATTAATTTTAAAAAGATGCTAAGACATCCTTCTGGAAAGGTGCTGGATCATCTTTTTTTTTAAGTGTTTGATGATCTTTTTTTTTAATTTCTGGATCATATTACGGAAAAACGATTATAATTTTTTGGTAAAAAGTACTATTTTATCTTTTTCGAATGAAGGTTAGATAATCTTTAAAAAAAATGCTGGATTATTTATCTTAAAAAGATGCTGGATAATTTTTTTGTTTAAAAAAGTAATAGCTGTTTTTTAAAGCTACATCATCAATTTTAGAAGAAAGCGGGATCATCTTTTTTTGAAAAAAACTGAAGCATCTTTTTTGAAAAATGTTAGATCATCTTTTGTGAACGAATGCTGGACCATCTGGTTTAAAAACAAGATGTATCATCCTGGTTGAAAAGATGCTAAATTCTTTTCTTTTAAAAAAACGCTGCGTCCTCTTTTTTTAAAATGATTAATTATCTCTGAGAAAAGCTGGTTCACTTTCTTGGAACATATTTTGCATTATGTTTTTTTTCTAAAAACTTGATCGTATCAATAAAAAGCTGTTAGATCTCCTTTTTTGAAAGCAATAGTAGTTTACCTAGCTTAAAAAATAATGGATCATTCTTTTTGTTTGGAAAATAATGGATGTTTTCTTTTGAGGATGCTACATCATCTATTTTGAAAGAAAGTTAGATCAACTTTTTAAAAAAATGCTAGATCATCTTTTGCGAATGAATGCTGGACTTTCTATTTGTGAAGCAAGATGGAACATCTTACTGAAAAGATGCTGAATCATCTATATGAAAAAATATCGGGTCAGCCTTTTTAAACAGTCCTGGACCATGTTTTTTTTTTATTCTGGATCGTCTAGCTTCAAATGATTTTGGGTAATTTTTTGTTTAAAAAAAAACGCTAGATCATCTTTCTTGAAAGAAAGACAGATCATCTTCCTTGAAAGCAGCTTGATCATCTTTTTCTGAAAATATTCTAGATCATCTTTTTTGAAAAAAAACTTGTTCATTTTTGTTAAGAAGCTGTATGATCTATCTTTAAAAAACGTTGGATCATCTGCTTGGAAAAGTTTCTGAATAATCTTTTTAAAAAACGCTGAAACACCTTCAAGGAAATGCTGTATCATATTCTTTTCCTAAGTACGGTATCATTCTTGAAAAAAAAGTCAGATCGTCCATCTTTGGAAAAAGTTTAATCTTTTTTTTTTAATTCTGAATGACCTTCTTTGAAAAAATCCTAGATCATCCTTTTTTCGAAGAATCGTTGGAATAATTTTTTAAAAAAGGTTCTGGATCATCCATTGAAAAAATCTTTAATCGTCTTTCTTAAAAAGATGCTCGGTCACTTTTTATGATAGTAAGTTGGATCATCTTTTTAAAAAGATGAGAAAGCATATTTTAAAAAGATGCTGAATCATCTTCAAACAAATTCTGGATCACTTTCTTTTAAAAAAAGGCTGGATAATTTTTTTTAAAGACGCTGGATCATCTTTTACGAAAGAGAGCTAGATCATTCATTTTTTCAAATATTCTGTACCATTTTGTGTAAAAAGATGTATGATTTTTTTCAAAGAAAGTTAAATTTCAGAATAAAAATTTCAGAATTAAAAATTTTGAATTTGATTAATTATAAATTCAATGCGATCAAGATTTGTTTTTGAAAACTAAATTGCATCCTTCATAGTCAAATCTTCTGAAATCCTAGAATTTTCATTTGTTATTACATAACCAAATTATAATTTGAGATTAAAGATAATTAGGCGAATTCAAAAAAATTAAAGAATGAATTGAATTATACTAAACAACCTTTCAAACTAAAAAATAATTTTTAATGGGAAGCATTAAAAACGAGAAAAAAAATTCTAATACAGAACCTTGAAACTCTAAAATTATTTAAATATTTAAAATTACTGGAATTATAAATTTATTACTGCATAAATATCAGTCACGTAGTTTAATTTTTGTCTTTTCGTTATTTTGAATCTAATTTTTATTTTTTTAACATCAAATCTTCTATTAGAACTATTATTGACTTTTAAAATTTTCCAATAAAATATTTTTCAATTTCAAATAATTTATTTATTTAAATCCTCAACTGAAAATCGGGAAATTTTAAGATATAACATTGATAATTACAATAAAAAAATAAACAACTGGATTTCTGTAATATGATTGCATTTTTGGAAATGGTACAATTTTAAGCTTTGCAGTTTAAAATTGCTTTATATTTAAATCTAAATTTGCTAAATGCAAAGCAGACTATTAAGGCTTTTAATATGAAATTTTTAAGAATTAATAGCGAAATTACCTTTTAATTTTAAATACTTACAAATGTCACTGTCTTCTTCTTCCTTTAATTTTGTTAATTTTTCGTAAAATAATTTCATTTTGTACAGGAAGCGTTAAATTAGAAGTAAATATCCTATTGCAATATCCTCTACTTTCAAAACTGAAAACCTACAAATTAGAAAATTAAAGAAAATTAAAGTACGATATATAATTCGATTTGGAAGGATTAATCATGATTTTTGACAAAGCCTTGGTTCATCCTCCCTGAACAGATGTTGGATAATTGTTTTTCAAAAATGGCTCAATAAGCTTTTCAGACAAATACTGGATCATTTTTCTATAAAAATGCTGACGAGAAAATTTCCCTCTTTCCCCTTTCTTTACCCAATTTAAAGAAGATTTGAGGAAAATAAAGTTACGAGATTGAGTACGAGAAAGTAAGTTCTAGAAGCGCATTGGCTGTCGTCCTTTGATATAATGTTCCCAAGTAGTGAAGTAGCTTAACTGAGAAGCCATCCGGACTTTATCTGTGGGTTACCGTCGAGATTACCGAAACAAAGAGCCTTCACATCGCAAGACACTTCTTGCTGAGCTTGGAATGCTTTACCACCTTCCAGTATTCTAGACAGAGCCTGAATTAACGGAGCTGTATCAGCCTTAATCCCTTCTCCACCAAAGCAGAACATACTACTAACCCGAATTCTGCTACTAGAGCTAATCCACTTCTTAATGGAAGTTATCGCATACCAAAATAGAACCAATCATTTATTTGTCGCATTTTACATGTAGAGTGTAAGAAAAATCGATGGTAAATTTGCTATACATGTATTGGAAAAAATAAACTCATAGAGGTACACCTAACTCTCGCTTTTAGTCACCTCGTTCTCAGCCTTCCTAGAACTGCTGGCTCACGCAGTTTCTCAGGGAAGCAGGGCGAGAGTGGTTGTGACATAAAATATATAGATATATATTTTAATTGGAAACGAGTCAGGCGGTCCTCACTGTTGACGTTTCGACCTTCCCTCGCAGATTCAGTCCAAGGGTATTTGAAGGCACTGGACTGAAAGCGAGAGCTTGGTGTATTAAAATTTTTCCATACATCACTATGGGAAAATAGTTGTATGTGTATGAGACTTTTCCCATAACAAGTTAATATTTTCCCTATACTTGGGCCAATTTCATTTATACGTTGGTTGTATTTTTTCCCATACTCGGGTTGCATTTTTCCCCTACTGCAATAAATGGCAATACTAAATTATTTATTTTGTAATCTTGAAACGTTTTATTCAAATAATCTAATACTGTACTCAGGCTACCCTACATTGAAAAATGTCAAATTGCATTGAATCTTATTCCACTCACAATATTTAACAATTCTTTTGCTGCAACTTCAAAATGTTTTACAAATTGTGCTTAAAGTATAAGGAATTAGACGCTTGTCTAGAATTTTTCCTCTCCTATTGCTTTATTCTTCTTTTTGCGAAAAATTTCTAATTGCCATTTGGGACTTCCAAACTTTATCGCTTGTCCTTTGATGTACCAAACTTTGGCCCTAAAACCTTTTTAATGTGCCAAAGTTTGGTGCTTTTTTCATTTAGAAATTCAAAGCTTTAGAACTTATGACCTTTTAGTTTCAAAAGCTGTGACCCTTAGCTTTTTTTGTCATTAGAAACTTTGGCACTTATGCTTTTTCGGCATTTGAAAATTTGGCAATTATGCTCTTTTATTGTTCCATATTTTGGAACTTAAAAATCTTAAGGGGTAGGGACAAATGTTATATGAGGATAAGGGGAAGAGGTTGTAAAGATTAAGAAGGGAAGAAGTATGGAATAGGAGGAGAGGAAAAGGACGTGATTAAGGAAGGTTATAGAATAGAGAAGAGAGAAGTGAAAGAGGAGAGAAGAAGGTGTTGACGGAAGAGGTAAGGGAATATGCGAAAAGATAAAGTGGATGGTAAGAGGAGAATAAGAAAGGTTAGACGAAAAGACGAGTGCCAGGACGATGTCTAATTAAAATATGTGAAGGTTGAAGGTAAATCGAATTGAAGAGTATTAAAAGACAGCTAGAAAAAGCGGAGAAGAGAAATGTGAAAAGAATGATTAAATGAAAAGAGTAGCAAAAGTGGTTGAAGGAAACGTCGAGGCTAAGAAAAAATAGATTTTAAAGTGAAGGAGATGCTGAGGCTGCCTGAGAGGCAAAATAAGTGAGGAAGTGTAAACCTTAAAATGATACATCAAATTTTTTTGAAAAACGCTTCATCATCCTTTTTTGATATTCTGAATTATCTCCTTGAAAGAATTCTGGACCCACTTTTACGATTATATGTTGGATCATCTAAATTTTAAAATATTCCTGGATCATCTTAAGAAAAAAACCGCTGTATAATCTGCTTGGAAAAGACAATAGTTATCCTTTTTTAAACGCAAGCTAGATTGTCTTTTACGAAAAAAATGCTGGATTATCTATCTTGAAAACAGGCTGGATCATTTTTTTTATTGAAAAAGTTTAGCTTTATTACATTATTTTCCTGAATGCTGGATCTTTTTTATGAAAAGATTCTGGATCATTTTTTTGTTGATAGTCCTGGGCCATATTTGTTCCAATGTTCTGTGAATTCCATCAATTTCATGAAGTCCTTAAATCCCGTTAATTCCTTAAATTCCGTGAGTTCCGCTAATTGCATGAATACCTAAAATTCCGTAAATTCCGTAAATTCTGTAATTACAGTCAATTCCCCAATTTCTTGATTTCCGTGAATTCTATAAATTCCATAAATTGAAACGAATTCCTCGATTTCAGTAAACTCCTTAAATTCCACCATTTCCGCGAATTCCACGAATTCTCGGTTCCCATCAATCCCGTTAATTTCCTGAATTCCGTGAATTACGCGAATTGCATAAATTCTTCGAATTCCTTAAATTCTGTAAATTCTGTATTTACAGTCAATTCCGTGAATTTCTTGATTTCCATGAATTCTATGAATTCCATTAATTAAAGCGAATTCCGCGATTTCAGTGAACTCCTTGCATTCCATAATTTCCGTGAATTCCATGAATTATCGATTCCCATAAATTCCGTGAATTGCGAGAATCGCATGAATTCTATTAATTCCTTGAATTCTCGAATCCCATCAATCCTCTTCATTTCTTGGATTCCGTGAATTATGCGAATTGCATGAATTCTTTGAATTCCTTGAATTATGTAAATTCTGTAATTACAGTCAACTTTGAGAATTCCTTGATATGCGTGAATTCCATGAGTTTCATAAATTAAAGCGAATTCCGTGATTTCAGTGAACTCCTTAAATTCCATAATTTCCGTGAAGTCCGTAGATTCCGTGAATTACGAGAATCGCATGAATTCTGTGAATTCCTTGAATTCTCGAATCCCATCAATCCTGTTCATTCCTTGAGTTCCCTGAATTCTGCGAATTGCATGAATTCTTCGAATTCCTTGAACTCCGTAAATTCTGTAATTACATTCAATTCCAACGAATTCCTTGATTTCCGTGAATTTCATGAATTCCTTAAATTAAAGCGAACTCCGTGATTTCAGTGAACTCATTGAATTCCATAATTTCCGTGACTTCCATAAATTCTCAAATCCCACCAATCCTGTTAATTCCTTGAATTCCGTGAATTCCGCGAATCTCGTATCTTCCATGAATTCCGTGAATTCTATTATTTCGAAAAATTTTAGGAATTCTTATATTCTACTATTCCGTGATCTCAGTGAATTGCGTTATTTCAGCGAATTCCATGAATTCTGCCCATTTTATAAATTTCATGAATTCCGCCAATTTGATAAATTCCATGAATCCCATGAATTTGGTGCATTACTTGAATTTCTTAAATTCCGTGTATTTTATTAATTTTATGAGTTCTTTGAATTCCATGAATTCTTGGAATTCTGTAACTTAAGTGAATTTTATCAATTTTGAGAATTTCGTATGTTTCACAAATTTCTTTATTTCCATAAATTCCGTGAATTCCTTAAATGTCACGAATTCCGTGAATTTAATGAATTGCGTTCATTCCGCAAATTCATTGAATTCCAGTAATTTTAGAATTTTCTTGCGCACAATTTTGGTCTTAAAAACGTACTAATACATGTATTGGAATGCTCGACGGTGACTTGCGGATTTACAACATGTACAATACACGATGTTGAAATTTCGTCATTCCAATGCCAAGTTTTCAATTTTACCTTACGTGTGTTTTGTAGAAGTCTTCTAGAAGTGTTCTGTAATTCCGAAAATTTTAAACAATGTTGATCATCTTCTTTGAAAAAAAGCTGTCTAATATACCTTGACAAGATGCTGAATCATCTTTTTAGAAAAAATCTGGTTAATTTTTTTAAAAAGACGCTGGAACATCTCTCTTTAAAAAGATGCTTAATCATATGCTTGGAAAAGGTGTTAAAGTACATGGTAAATGGAATCGAAGTGTTTTAAAGGACATCTAGAGAAAGGGGAGATGGGAAAGATGAAAAGAATTATAGAATGAAAGGGGTAGAAATAGTTGTTAAAAGAAAGGTGAGCAGGAGAGGCAAAGAAAAATAGATTACAAGGAGAAAGAAAGGCTAAGGTGTGCCCGAGAGGCAAAATAAGCTAGGAAGTGTAAAGTAAGGAACAAAGGGGCAAATATAAGTTCTAGAGTGTAGAGAGTTTAGAATGAAATCACACCTTTGAGAAAATGAGGATGGTAAAGAGGATGTTGAAAAAGCTAGGAAGAATATCAAGGAAAAAAAGGCATTAAAGGAGGACAAGTTGCAGAAAGAGAAATAGGGAATAAGAATTGTAAAGAAGCAAAAGGTTAACACGGAATTGGAAAAGGGTAGAAGGAAAGAAGGTGTAAAGTAGAAAGAAGTTAAAGATGTTTGAAATGGTACATAAAGAGTCGTGATTAAGGAGCAGGTAAAATATGAGAAGTGGAACTATTAAGAATGAAGGGGTGGAGCTTGTAGGAAGAGGTGAAGAATATAAGGGATATAATCGCGTTAGAGGAAGAGGTAATTAAAAAAGGTTAAAATGTAGAAAATAGCTGATTAGAAGAAGTAGATTCAAAAGGTAAGTGGAAGAAGGGGAGAATATAAAAGGAGTAAATAAATTTGCAGGAAAAGAAAGGATACGGATAGGAAAGAGCATCAAAAGACGGCTGGGAGTGGAAGTACAGGGAAAGGAAAACTAAAGAAAATCATAGAAATAAAGGGTTGAGGAAAGGTAATCGATAGAAAATTGTTTGGTTAAGGCGACGAAAAAATAGAATATCAGGAGCAGGCAGATATTTTAAAGTGGGCTATAAAAGTGTCATGAGGGAGGAAGGGGGAGATGAAGAAATGACGAGACGGAGGGAAAGTAATGATTGGAGATGTTCGGTGGGGAATATAGTTTGCAGAAGGGTGTGAGATAATTAGAGGACTATCAAATGGATCAATAATTCTAGTTTTTTTCATTTTTTAATCACAAAAAGTTTGCGAAATTTTGATCCCACGAAATCGGAGAGGATCGTCCCTTCGGGATACAGGATTCCTTTGTGAGTGCAGAATCGATTAGAAGCTTATCGTGCGTATGTCATTCTAAGGCGATACATAAACATGTTCTCGTCATTCAATGAGCCGACATGCATTGAATTGTTTGTGGATCGCTCGAGTGTTTATCGACCAAAAATATCCGTTTATGCTTACCAAACCTTCATCTCAGCCCGTCATTGTTGCTCGATTGGAGCTTGTACCTCTGTTCAGTTTGTTCAGCGTTCGAGTTGTGATTGGACTACTCCACGAACTATATGGTGTTTGGAAATGGAAATCGAGGCTCCTAGAGTCAATATATTCACAAAGTCAGAGACATTCGTAACTACGATTACTCATTCTCGAACCTGTCACAGGATAAATCTCGCTCTCAAGTTTATTAGACATTTCATTTTTGAAACTCGTTCATTTCTCTGAGGTGAAGTCAAAGAATGCAACAAGTGTCAGAAAGGAGTTATTTCCTTTAGAAGAATA
Source organism: Druon quercuslanigerum (assembly GCA_010014905.2). NCBI lineage: Eukaryota > Metazoa > Arthropoda > Insecta > Hymenoptera > Cynipidae > Druon > Druon quercuslanigerum. The sequence continues at coordinate 9,384 of JAAAKG020159086.1, read as the reverse complement.
GATTTATGTATAGCGTGACAAGCGTGCCCTTCGAAGAATATTTCTTTAGACACGATAAAGACACAATTTTTTTTTCTTCTGTCTCACCTCTTTAAATGCAAACAACTTTTTCTGCTTCGAAGGATCTTTTATAAGTACACTCTGCTATTCCAGCAACTATGGCAAATAGAAATTTCCTTATTCAAGTTTCGAGAAGAAACGAAGTTTAATAGCGACATTTACTTACCCTCTTAAGCACCCGTCTACGCCGTTCAGACTCCCAAGTAACCTTTAAGACTAGGCGGAATGAAAAGAAAAAATAGAGAAGAGAAAAATCTTGATGATTGCCTTGCTATATAAATTTCCTTCTATCTAAATTTCTTTCTTGCTATATAAATTTTGTAAGTTAAATCTTTTTTTATAGCTTTAGTCTCGGCACTATTCACACCATTTTCAGGCGTTTGCAAGATCGTTTAATATTTACATAAATTTTATTTGCTAAAGCGCATTATGCTTCAATCTACAAAGCAATTAAGGGAAGGTTGAGTATGGAAGGATTGAAACATTTATGTAGAACCTACATACCATACACCAGTGTTTACATAGAGAAAAGCTCGGTCTGTTTCAAACTCGTCCAATTCACTTTATAGCTCTAGAGGTGTAAAACGAAGCGGAAGAAATAAGTTTTGATGGCAGGACGCGTAAATTGCATGATGCTTTACAGTTTTTTTTAACGACGAGCTACTCACTCTCTGTGATGAATAAAATCAAAGAATACGTGACTTATAATTGAATTCTTGGTATATACCCGCTTTCTCACTGTCATTCTGTGGAAAACAGAAGATAAATTTGGTTAAAATATGATGAAGTAAAAACATGAATACGACAGTTAAGGAAAACATATGGTTTGTTTCGGAAAAATAAATTTCAAAGCTAATTTCTTCTGAAAAAATATCTTCACACTTTGTTCCGTTAGGAAACGAACCACATAACTTCGGATTTCGGTCGGGTGCTTTTCCAATTAACTAACACTGCTGTATGTACTAATAGGTCTTTAAGATTACTCTTTTTCGAAAGGCCATAAAGACCCCTGATTACGAATATTTTGGGTAGGTTTTCGAAATTTGGTTTAATTTTAATTCAAACAATTTTATTATTTATTTACAAAAAAATCAATAAAATCATTTTTGTGGGACCCCCTTGAAAACGCGCCATTGAATGCACGTAAATCATACGTAATGTGGCTACTTCCAGCGCAGTGACCTTTGTACATGCTCACTTCGCCGCCGGGCAAAAATAAAACTTTACGCTCGCTACATGAAACTTTACTCCCGCTATACAGGCACAGAAGTGATAATATCATATGATGTAAGTTAAAGTGGTTTCTCTTTGACCAGGGAAAGGCGAATGAGGAAAAGGGAAGGGGAAAATAAGATAGGGGGGAGGTTAAAAAGAGGAAAGGTGTAAATGGAAAGGAGAAATGAAAAAAGGAACGCGGGGAAATGCTACAAAGAGAAGATAGGTAACGGGAACGGGGGAAGGTTGAGAATGGGAAGGTTAAAGAGGGAAGGGGAAAGAAAAAAGGGAAACAGAAATAGGGAAACAGAAAAAGGGAATAGGAAAAAGAAAAATGGGATAAAGAAAATGAGAAACCGTAAATGGTGAGAATGGAAAGGAAAAGGGGGAAATAGGAAAAGGAGAAAAGAGAAAAATAACGGTGAAAAGGTAAGAATAGGAAAAAAAAAGAGTAGAGGGAATAGGGAAATGGAGAAAGGGGACTGGATGAACGGTGAAAAGGGACAGGGGGTCTGTAAAAGGAAAAGGGAAGCAAAAATAATATATATATATATATATATATATATATATAAGAGGTTGAAACAGAGGACAAAGAACAAAGAGAATGAGAAACAAGAAAGGGTGAAAATGGAAAGGAACAGGGGAAATAAGACAAATAAAAGTGGAAACAGAAGAATAGGGGAAAGAAAAAGAGTAAACGGAATGGAGAAATGGAGAAAGAGTAATGGGGACAAGGTAAAGGGTGAAAAGGGACAGGGGAATCTGGAAAAGGAAAAGGAAAGGCGCAAATGGAAAGAAGAAAGAAAAAAAGAAAAAGAGGGGAATGAGAAAAAGAGTGACTGGAACGGGGGTAAGGGGAAAGAAGAAACGAAAACAGCAAAAGGGAATAGGGAACATAAAAAGGGGAACAAATTGAAAATGAAAAGGGAAAGGAAAAGGGGAAAATGGGAGAAGGGGGAAAAAGAAAAATAAGAAAAGGGAGAAAGAGAAAAATAAAAATGGAAAGAGAAGAACATGAAAAATAAAAGGGTAAAGAGAACGAGGAAATGGAGAAAATTGACAGGGGACAGGATAAAGGGTAAAAAGGGAAAGGGGAATGAATAAAACGAAAAAGGGAGAGGAAGATAAGAAAGGGATAAGGGTGAAAAGAGGAAATGGAAAGGGGAAAATAAAAACACGGAAATCAGAAAAAGGATAAACGGAACAGGGAAATAATGAAAAGGAAAAGTTTGAAAGGGGAAAGGAAAATAAAAACAGCAAAAGGAAGTGGGGAAAAGGAAAAAGGAAGGATAAAATAAAAAAACGGTAAAGGATGAAACAGGTAAGGGGAAATGAAAAAGGAAAATTCTGAAATGGGAAAAGGGTAAATAGAACAGTAAAAGGGAAAGGATCGAATAGAAAAAAGAAAAAGAATAAATGTAACATGGAAATGAAACAAGGGGAAAGGGGAAATGGGAAATGGTAAAAAGGAAAAGGAGAAATAGGAATGTGTGAAAAGGGAAACTGGAAAATTTAAAGAGAAATGGGGAACGAAAAATAAGAAACAGAAAGGATGAAAAGGAAAGGAAATTGCTAAAGCGATTGGGAAAGGGGAATAAAACATGCAAGTGAGGAAATGAGAGAGGGGGATCGGGGAGGGAAATAGGAAATGGTAAAAAGGGAAAGAGGAAAAGGGAAATGATAAAAGGGGATGTGAAACGGGATAAGAAAATTAAAGAGGAAAAATGGGGCTCCTTTGAAAGCCACAATTTTCTAGTTATTCGCGATTATCTTTTTTTAAAACCTTAATACTAACGCAATAATATGATTATCTTGGGTAGAAATTTCGATATCTCTCCCTTACTGTTCATAACTGTTTTTATTAACAAAAACGGAGAATTAGGAAAATCGATATTTTCTTAATTTTGTTACATTTTATTTGTTATTATTAGTTATCAGTTTACATTGTTTACTAAGCTCTAAAAAAATAATAGTTCGTCGTACGAGAAAATATCGCGATGGTGAAAAGTTTTATTTTGTGTCATAGATTAATAAAAAAATTAGGAAAAGATCGATTTTTTAATACAGCTTATTTTCTATTAATAATAATTATAAACAATAAGGTGGATGTATCAAAAATAATAACTGAGATAATTATTTCGTTGACGGTAAAATGAAGGATATATAAAAAGGTAATCGCTAATAACTTTAAAATTGTGGCTTTTAGGAAAGCGTATATTTATTAAAAAAAATAGGTTCTTTATAAAGCCATAAGGAAACAATGGCTCGTTGGACGGATAAATATCACGAGAGTGAAGAATTTAATCCTTAGTCAAGGATTATAACGGTTTACATTGCAAATGGGCCGTCGTACGAAAAGTTTGTAAGGCCCAAAAAAGTTTTATTTTTGAGCAGCCATGCTCAAATTATTTTATACATTTTTTGTCAAAAAATAATAAAAATTTAAAAAAAAAAATTGTACAAACAAAAATTGACCCAAATTTCGAAAATCTACCCAAGATATTCGTAATGAGGGGCCTGTTTTGACCTTTTGGAAAAGAGTAATCTTGTGGAAAATCATTTTTAAAAATTTTTAATTAAATTATTCTAAAAAAATATCGTCTCACTTCGCTCCACTGGGAAACGAATCAAAGAACTTTGGGTTGCCGGTCGGATTCTTTTCCAATGAAGCTATGAGAGAGAATAATACCAGCAAACAATACCAACCATATGCTTCGCTCTTGATTTCGAATCCAAAAGACAACGTTTGTAAAATCGTAGCAAATTCCTCTATCAGCCATATGTCAATTCCAGAAGTCTCAAATGATGTTTTAGAATCGCTAAAAAATCTGCGAGCTGTATTTTCGTCCTTGTTTGTCCCGCTACCTCCAGCCTTGGGAAGTAAGAGGATAGTGGTAGGAGATGTACAGCAAACATTCAAAACAGCTAATCCAGGCGTGTAAAGAAAAGAGGCCAAACTGAAATTTAAATGGATCAGTTTCTCTTCTGACAGCTTGGTCAATATTGTTCATCATAGTCAGTGTTGCCCCACAAGCTTAACATCTTTGCGAAGAAGATGTTTCTGGAATGGCATTGCAGACTCCACCATCTATCATGATCAACATCCGAGTATGATAAATCGAAATGTCACCTAATTCATCATCTTGATTGAAGCTGGGCGAACGATTGTCTATTCGACTCTCCATCTGATCTCTTTTAGATGTAGATACTTCAGTAGTCTCTTTAATGAATTTAATTCTCATTAGTACACAACTTCTAGAGGAGCACGTACGATAATTTTTTCACGCGATTATTTTTTCAGATGAATTAGGTTCTTGCGTATACAGCTCGAAGAGAACAAATGAATTAATGAAAAGGTTTTGATCATCAAAATCGTGCAGAGATCGGCGTTCATAAGCTAAATGGACCGAACTACCGTCAAAACCCCACTTCACGATTAAAGTCGAATTCGAAAGACATGCGGAAGGTACCGAGTGCAAGACAGGTTCTCTGATTTGGATTAGTCGTTTTGTTAGTTGATTAAGAAGTGATTGCAATGGAATGTGGGCTTTTTGTTCAGTTACTGTAATATTTTCAGGGTAACATCTGCTTTTAGCTTTTCTTATTTTATGATAAGACGGATGTAAGTCGACACCTTTTGCCTTTGCCCCAGATCTAATATAGAGATATTGATGATTGGTCAACTTATCCATTACAATCATTGTCAATGTTTTGCCTTCAGTATAGGGTGTAAATGTCTGCATACATTTCCGAATTGCATAAAAATTCTCAAAGGAACGGATGACTACTTTCCTTTCCAGAATTGCAGCTTTCCGATCACCCTCTAAATAAAGTTTAACAGATGCAGCTAATGCTAATTCAGAACTATTTGATTTTTTCAATGCTGATATATTTCGTGTTTTTGAACAAGTGGAATAATCATAATAAGATTGAAGTGGCGGACCTCTCTTAGTACTATCACGTTCAGGGACGAAATCTTCAATTTGAAGAAGAACTTCAGTGCAAGGAAATTCAACTTTCTCCTTGAACCAAGTTTAATTTTGTGTCATAACCTTATCCTAATGCCTTTAGACGTTATTTAATGTAATTAAAATTTCTTTGCAGAAATTTTTAACAACTTGTAAAACCTTATCTTTTACTTCTTTAGAATGTTATTCTCTTTTAAAATTTTCAAGAACATAATCTTGCAACTGATTTTTTGAAACCACAGTTGACGTTGCTCGATTTCTTATTTGATACAAAAATAGAAATAAATTTTTTCTTGTGGAGCGAATTCCATTTTCTTTCTATTTATTAGTTATTTTTCGATGTAGCACTATGGCCACTATAAAATAATTCTTTCAGATATTCTAGATATTACTTACAAAGATCATACTTGACATTTCATTCATGGAAACAAAAGAAGTTTCATCATTTTCTTAATTGTTTTGACCAACCTCAGATATCAAACCTAATCTAGCATGTTCTTATTTTGAAATTAATATAAAAAACTATTATTTTATATAGAAATTTATTTTGTTAAAAAATCCGCACGTGTGCGCACGTTATTCCGGCGTGATTTTGAAGTTTATACTAGCCAACAAAATCCATATAGTCCCAATGTCGAACCATGTCGAATCGTCAAAATAAATGAACTAAAAACAATAATTTTTTTTAATTTTTACCTTTTAGAAAATAAGATCCGCGTTTACATTATCACATTAATACATAAGCATCCTATTATTGAAACCTTGTTCATCAAAATTATTCTAAAATACCAAAAAGGCAAACAGTAGTGATTTCTGTCCTCCTATCGACCCACTGTGAAACGTATTAAAAATAATTCTTGCGGGAATTTGAAAATTCTGTAATTTTAAATAATAGTTTTAATATTAATTCATAATTTTAAAGCTCTGCAGCTGTAATTTGAAATTTTGAGGATTTACTCATTTCGGAAATGGTCGGTTTTTGATCATTCGGGTTATATAATTTCGGTAATTCACATTCGTGAATGGTAGTTTCTTTACATTTTGATTTCAAAATATTTTAATTTCGTTAATGAACATTTCCTTTATTTTATTTTGTATTATTTAAATTTTCGAAAACTTTCATTTTTCATCAATTTTTTGTTGGCCAGGACCGAGGGGGACATTTGACTGTACCATCAACTTTAACCTTCAGTTCAATTTTCAAGGTCAAATGGAGATAAGACCCTTTTCTTAAATTAGAACCCCTATATTTGACTGCGGATTTAAAAAGAGCGGGAAATCTCACGTCAAAAATGACCTGTGGAAAAATGGTTTTGGTGACATTAGAAAGGTGAAAATTACGGTCATATGTCAGAGAAACGACCAGATATTTTCTAAAATACTTTATCTGCGAAGAAATGGTTGTTTCGATAATGTTTGACAAGGACTAAGGTCGACATTTAACTGTACCATCAATTTTGACCTTGAAGTCAATTTTCAAAATCAAATCCAGGTAAGACCCTTTGCTTAAATGATAATCCCTATTTTTGACAGCGGATTTAAAAAGTTCGGAAAATTTGAAGTCAAAAATGACCTGGGGAAAAATGTTTTTTGTGGCCTTGGAGAGGCAAAAAATTAAGGTCAAATGTCTGTGAAACGATCAGATATCTAAAATAATTCATCCATGAAGAAATGGTTCGGATGAGGGTTGACCAGGACTATGGTCGACATTTTACTGCACCATAAGTTTTGGTCTTGAGGTCAATTTTGAAAGTCAAATGGAGGTAAGACCATTTTCTTAAGTGATAATCCCTATTTTTGAGTTCGGATTCTCCAGGTCATTTTTGACGTGAAATTTCCCACTCTTTAAAAATCCGTAGTCTAAAATAGGGATTCTCATCTAAGAAAAGGGTCTTAACTCAATTAAACGTTGAAAAGTGACTTTAAGGTGAAAGTTGATGTTACAGTCAAATCTCCCCCTCGGTCCTGGTCAACCTACGTAGCAACCATTTCTTCGTAGATAAAGTATTTTATAAGATATTTAAGATTATAGATAAAAATGGTTCACCGCGTATAATAGTTATAACATCCAAAATACAGGGTGGGCCATTCTAATCTATTCACCCCTATTTTTACATGAGATCCTGATAGACCGGGAGATTTCATGCCAAAAATCATAGTGAGGGTCAATTTTCACGAGGTCAAATAAATGTTAAATCGTGGTTAGTTTAAAAAAACATGCAGAAAATAATTTTTTTGTTTTATTCTTTTAACACGTTTAGGTAATACAAAGCTGCGGTGGGTTTGGGACCAACAACCTTGATCACCTTGACCTTGAGGCCAACCTGGAAGGTCATTAAAAGGTCAAAGTGTTTGTTTTCCTCAACTATTACACCTAAACCAAACCCACAAACTCACAAGCTCCAAACCAACAAACACCACACTTTGACCTTCAAATGACCTTCGAAGTTGGCCCCAAGGTCAAGATGATCAAGATCGTTGGTCCAAAATCCACTTCAGCTTTGTGTAGCCCGAACGTGTTAAAATAATAAAATCCAAAATCATGTTCTGCATGATTTTTTAAATTTGAACTCGATTAAACCTTTATTTGACCTTGTGAAAATGAACTCTAACTATCATTTCGAACGTAAAATTTCGCTCTCTTTCAGAATGTATTGTCGAAAATAGGGTTTCCCATTTAAAAAATAACTGTATATCACTTTTTAAATATTACCCCTATTAGTCTGTTTTATAGCATCCCAAAAAACCCCATTAATGAAAAAATTGGTTTTGCGAGATTTCGACGCTAATTTTATTTTTTTGTGGTCTTTTTTATTAAAATTGTTTCTGTCAAATAAGAAAACATTTCATACTGATAATTAGATGTTTACATAAATAACTTAAACAATTTATTATTGTCTTTAGCGATTTTACGATAGAATAGAGTCAGAAAGTCCCAATTTTTTCACAAATTTTTCATTAGTTGCTTAATTTTCAATTAGAGGGAGATGATAGTTCATCACTGTAAATATGAGTGATTGCTAAAACAATTTCTTATTATTATTAATAATATTCTCTTTGCTTAATGATAAAATGTTGCGGTTTTTTGCTCCATTTTTTAACTATTCGTCTATTTTTCATTATAAGTGGGTTCAAAATTATTAAGATTTAGCACAAATAATTGTTTAAACAAGTTATTGTTTTTCGTGACTATCTTCATCTAAATTCATACCTGAGACTTGCGTTTTTTCGATAATTTTTACCTGCCTGTCCCTTTTTCAGTTAGTGAGGTAATAATTAATGCAAGTTAACAAAAAAGTAGTTCAAGCAATTTAATGTTGTTTATTAAATTCTTCTCTTAGATGATTGCTAGAAAGTTCTGGTTTTTTCTTAAATCTTTAACATTTCTTCGCCGTCTTATTTAATAATAAAATCATAAATAAGCATTAAAAAAACTATATTTGAAATAATCTCTTGTTTCGCGATTATATTTTGCTGAGATAAAACAGATATTTGAAATATGTTTCCAATTTTCTACCCGATTCATATTTATTACAACTTTCTTTTAAATAAGTTACTGAGACTTCGGTGACCTGTCCGAAAGGCAAAAATGGTCTAATTGCAATTTGTGATTTATGGAATTATTTTATTTCAGACAATTAGTATTATATGCATGAACAAAATTAATTAACAAATGCATAACATTGTCATTTACAGTAAAATAAATCCGTTTTAATTAAAAATTTTTTTTTATTTATTTCTAAATTTTGAAACTCCCTGAATCCGAAAAAGAGGTTTTTACGAAAGTTTCTGTCTGTATGTCTGTCTGTTCGGCTGTCCGTGTGGATATATGTATTTCTGTTTCCACCATAACTTTTGAAAAAAAGCCATTTTGGATAAAAATTCAAACAGGGAATGCATTTTGGATATTTTTGACATCATTTTTTTTCAAAATTCAATAATTCTTTGCAAGAATATTCATATTATTCGAAAAGTCTAACAATTTAACCTAATGACTTATTTCATAAAACCGAAATTTACCTTAGATATCGCATTTACAAAATTCCAAAAAACACACGAAATCGAACATTTTAAGCCAAATAACGCACGATATGAAAAAAAGTCAAGAAAAGAGAAAGGTTGCTTTTTGAATGCCCTATAG